>VTPC01003982.1:0-23179 GCA_011009095.1 Ignelater luminosus
TTTTTTTTCAGATCATCTAACCTGAAACGAACTTTTATAGATATAATTTTGACAAGATCTTAATTACTAATGGATCGATATTTATTTTATTTTGGCAACTCTTATTGTTTATGTTAAAGAACTTTAGACTAAAATGCTAATATTTACCTTGAAAATCTTGTTTTTGTCTCCTCTCGCTTCATCTGTGTCGTATTAATAATTTTTACCATACCACGGATGGCAACACTATAGCTATATGATGAGAAAAGATTTCCTCTAATTCATGGGTGGGAAAACTGCTCCAGAAGCTGGGTTGGTTTGCAAACGACACGGTACTTTGCTTATTTTACGCCTCAAACGACAAAACTAGATGGTTTGATAAATGCTTTGTCTAAAAGTTAGTTCTTGCCTAAGAAAACTAAATTCAGACTGAACTTAGAATGAAGGCACCTGTTTGCAAATTTTTGGCAAATTGCCAATTGACCTTGTAGAGACCTGTTGCAGTTCCCTAAAAGGCAAAATCTGGATTGGGACGTAAACTTTTAAAAGGTGACTGAACGAGATTCTTCTATGACCTATGTAACGATTCTGCCTATTGTCTTGTTTTACATCAACTTGACATTTTGATACGGTGTTCAAACTCTCACAATACTTTTAGCCTAACAGTTCTTTCATGAGGCTTGAATCCTTCTTGTCATGGCACAATCGCAGGCTTGTTTGGACACTGAGAACTTGTCAAATTTTATCTGGAAATCGGACACAGATTAATCATTTAACCAAATATTTCTTTTTCGGTAGATTTCTAGAAATCAGAACAAAATCAATTACTTTTTTAAGGATTCTAATGGGAGAAAAGGCTATAGATTGATGAGTTCTAACTACAGTTACTTATGGATGTTGATGTACAAGCTACATTCCGCTAGAAAATCAATGTATGCCTCCTGACTAATTCGTCTTACTTGATATACCAATGATGCCGGGAAGAGGCCTTTCTTTCCCAACAGAGATAAGGCCTACCTAGTTGAGATCTTCCAATATCATTCTTTATTCCTATCATCAAACTAATGGGTTCTTCTCAAAACTTTTAATTTGTGCCTGTAAACATAGGACTTTTGCATTAAAACTGTCTCTTTCTCTCTCTCTCTCTCTCTCTCTCTGTCAGGAAGCTAGTTAAGGTATTAAGTTGAGGCACTTCATTTTGTTTTGATCTTTGTAAAAAACAAACCGAACAATTGAATACTGGCTGTTGTTTACAGTGTACAGTTACTAGATCTCATTCTTTTAGTTTCAGAATTAAAATTATTAATCGGCAATTAGTTATCGCATAGATTGCTGTATCGATAGTCAGTAACGTACATTTCTTGGTACTTGGAAATTTATTCTTTGCAAAAGGCAATACAGAAAAGAGTTGACAACTTAATTTATTAAGAGAGTTGAGGTAGTATTTTATGTTTGATAAAGGCCCCACTAAGAAGTGAGGCGACAAAAATTTGACCTTCATCATAAAGGTCCTACACCCGTGCCGTTTGTCATGTTATTTTCATGAATGCACAAAAGTTATTGCTTGGTTACCTTGAGCCAACACGATGTGAGCCCCACCGGCTGGCCCAAAAGGCACTAATTTACGTTTCTGGTTTTGTTTCTTATATTGAGTCTGAAAGAAACATTTAAAGCAAGATTTTAATTCAGTGACATCTATTTATTGACGGTTTCCAGGAAAGATTTTATTTAGACTTTTGAAAACTTGCAAAGTATAATTTTAGAATCAATAATCATAACATTTTTACCGTCACGTTGCATTGAATGTGTGATGGTACAGCTTATAAAGTGATAAACTGATAAGTTAGAAGCAAAAAGTTACAAAAATATCAAAGAAAATGTTAGATATGGTGATAAGAAAAATATTAAGGAATTGGATGTTTTTAAATATAAAAGTTTGTATACAGGGTGTTGTTTAAAATTCTGTTTTGTTCTTATTTGAAAAGTACCCAGAATTATTTTAGGTTTTTCTTCTAAGTGTCTTTCTTCTAAATTGTTTTGATCTTTAATAACTACTGTGATATGTTATGAAAGTAATTTATAATATATAATAACAGAGATAAAGAAAAAGTTTTATTTAAAGAAACGCAATTAACATTTCTCAAGTTTTATTTGTTTGTAGAAGTCCGAAGTATACTAATTAAATTATTTAATTAATCTACTACAAATCAGAATTAGTTAAGCATTTTAATCAAGTCCGAATTCCAATTTGTCCTGACAATATTAAACAAAGACTTGAATGCGTATTTAAAGGCAATTCATCTGCTTATTGCTTTTAATTAGAAATATCTTTTCTGTATTGCTTCAAAGGCTTTTAAACAAAAAAATCTGATTTATTAGCATGTCCTTTATGTGTTAACAAACCGAAAAATTAAAAACCAACATTTCATGAATTGCTTAAAATCTGCAAAGGGAAAACAATGAAAAACTGATTAATAAAAATTCGTTTTATCAATATGAAATATTTAAAGAAAGATAAATTTAAACGGAAAACGAATGGGAACGAGAAATATGCATATTAATTTTATCTCCAATTATAATTAACGTAAAACGCAATTAAAACGAGCCCAACTTTCCACCCTCATGCAACGAATACGTTTCCCGAGAAATAAAATTGTTCGACTTAATACGATTTCAACACGAAACGAAGCAAATTAATTTCAAGTTTAAAGTGAGAATCTGTCTGACAGTTCAAGCATTTCTTCTAGACTTTCATCTTCTTAGTTCAAGACTGAATAGTTTCATCTACGCCTTCACTATGTAATATGTGAAACTGCTGCTAATCGATTTATATTCCTTGTGTATGTGCTAACTAGTTGGGGAAGTTATGCTGTTGCTAACTTTCTTATGTAGTTAGATTTAATAGTTCACTAAAACTCTCCTCATATAGAGTTAATTAATTTATAGTTGGTAAATGATCCAAATTTTTTGTTTCCCCTTTACTTTATTACATATTAAGTTTAAGGGCAAATGAAATCCTTGAAAGGGAGTTCTTACTTTCGTTACAGGTTAACAACGTCTTGGAAGTTGTTAAATTTTAATTAAATTTGGTATATGAGCGTAGGTAAGGTAAACCTCAAATCCTTTTCAGAAACCGGAAACCATAATTAAACGTATTTCATGTGAGATATTACTTTTTTGACGGAAAGAGAAACTTTCAAAGTGAAACTCAGGTAGGCTTCAAAGTCTCTTGTGTCGTAACTTCATATTCTGCTTTATACCGGACTGTATTATATTATAATATGTTTCCTTTGGGGTATTGTTTGAAATAATAAAGAGTAAGGTTTTGTTCACTATACATGAGAAACATTTTTTTCAAAACTGAAAAACTAGAAAATGATTTTGTTCCAAAACGGTTGGATTTAGAGAAAAATGACAAGAAGAAGAAAATTGAAGTAAAAGTCTCTTGCCAACTTTGTATCTCAATGTTTATAGAAATCGCCCCCTTAAGTATCATGCCTTACTTTAGAAACACTCTGTATATTCCAAAAAATATTTAATTAATTATTATGTGAATTATTCCAATAAATCTTTAAAGTTCATTAAAAAATGATTCATCCTTTTTGACGACCCCTATAAGTATAATTATTACTAATTACTTGCCAAACCGAGAAAAACAAAACTGTTTTGTGGTTTTTATTGTTGCCACATTATAACGTACTAATGCTATTAATGGTAGCTAATGTATCTCAATTTAACCAGACGATAATCTCACTATAAAATTACCTTCTGTTGAATTTTTAATATTCTATTTTCATTTTTCTAATGGTTTACAATTTTTCATACTAAACTCAAATGAATTCCAACAAGCTTACAGCTTTTTTCTTCTTTAATTGGTAAATTATAACCATGACGATGGCAGCACCCATTTATTAAAACCAGAACAACAGGAGGCACATATTCAAATTTATTGAGGTACACTGACATTGTACTCATATTCGTCTATGTATTAACGGTACTTTTACACGCAAACCGAGCAATCATAATATAAAGTTGTTTAGTATTTCATTACACAAGCTCAACTCTAATAGGATGTAGTATGTAGGAGTTTTGGGGGGACAGAAATAAACCCTCATTAAGCTACACCTGATACTACTCGAAATTAATTTCCTAAATCCACACTTTGGTTATTTGTTCTAATTATACGGTATACTAACACGTATTTATTGTTTTCATTTCCAAAATGTTTTACGGTAACGCAAAAGTTTGAGTAATTTGTCTTCACTTTTTATTGTAGACTGAGAAGTTTGATTTTATCTAAAGGGGTTAATTTGCATATGAGGTTATTTGAATACAAAGTTGAATAGTAGAAATAAAAACGTTTCCTTACAAAAATAAAAATTTATTTACAATTATACAGGGTGTTTATAGTGTATATCGCAATATTCCATAGGATGATTGTACCTACAGATTCTCTGAGCAAAAAATCTTTTATAAACACTGATCTTCCTAAGACCCGAATGTTGAAAATACTTACTCAGCTGACGGCATCTTGTAGGTCTTCACAATGAGACTAAATGCTAGACTAAATAGATCAAATACAACGATGATGTTTCTAACGGTGATAGCGAAATTTAAATATCAATAGATATTCTGAAAAGAAAGTCTTTGTGCTTTACTCCTCTATGTAAAAAGGGTGCACTTATAGAAAGAAGAAGAAGGTAATAATGGAATAAGAAGAACCTAAATTTGTAGAAATCAGTTTTCCAGAGTTCATCTATAATCATAGAAAACCTTAGTAAGAACAGAAAATGCGTAAATTCAAATTTTTTGATTTTTGATTTTTGATTTTTAAAAGTTTTATAAACTCAAGACAGGAGCTTGAGTACAGAATCTCTGAAAAGTGGTATCGGAATATGACCTTACTGTAGTTTTGGTATCAAACCAATTTGAGAGAGTCTTG
Organism: Ignelater luminosus; assembly: GCA_011009095.1. Lineage (NCBI taxonomy): Eukaryota > Metazoa > Arthropoda > Insecta > Coleoptera > Elateridae > Ignelater > Ignelater luminosus. Next base: position 4,922 of record VTPC01003982.1, read on the forward strand.
TGTTAATCACATTGTCCCTAGAGTTAATTGAATACCACAATTTGAGATAAACGGCCAAAAGCTCTTAGACAGTCATTGCAATATCAAACAGATCATACAAATCGCAGAGTACAGCAGCTGGACGACTGTAATGTTGATGATGAAGACTGATGGAAGATCATAAATGTAAACTCTCAGTTTTGTGTATGCTAACGTCTTCTCCTAGTAATGAAAAGAATTGGAAAAAAACTTGTGTCTAAGACTTTGCTTGTGATGAGAACGTAGAGATGGACTGTACACGTCAAGAAATCAGAATTAAACAATGTCTGAAGTGTCTTTCCATGGATAGTATATCGTCAAAGCGATGAGTGTAATACCAAAGGAGATTCAGCCAAAGTGACGCAAGAGTGAAGCTTTTTTTTTCGCAAGAGGATAAGAAAACTGTTAAAGATCTGGACAAAAGTGACATAAAAACGGCGCTTTACTTTTCAGAACCATACCACTGCACCAAGTTACTTTGCAACTTTTTATTTTGCAATTTCTAGTAAAAACTACACTGCACACAAAAGCACAAACGTAAAGTAAAAATAGTACCTTTTAAAAAATATATTTAATCCATCTTACCATCTTGCACCAAAAAAGAATGTCTGTCAGTTTAATAATTGACAATGAAAAGTTTTGCGAAGTTGCAAAGTGAACAGTGAAACGGGTATTGTGGAGGGAACATCTGGCAACCGAAATGAGTAGTTCCAATCAGGATGGCAGGACGCTCCAATAGCAAGTATGGAAAATGGAAACCAACGTCTTCCCCCTCCCTCACAAACATCAGATTCTGACTTTATCAGTGGAAAATTTCGAGCAATTTAGTATTAACATTCGAGCTACAGAATATGCGAACATGTTTGATCCTAATACAAACCAAGTCATCTTCGAGGTCCAAACTTACCCATCTCTGTTGTAACCGATTTCGTTTAAGCAAAAATTTTATTATTTGTATTTAGAAGTCTCTTGAAAAAGTTATGTGAACAAACTTACATACACCATGTTGTCATGCTGTGTTCATGGCACTTAACAAGTCATTGCATTTCCGTGAATCAACTCAATGAGAGCCCTACTGGTTGATCCGAAGTCACTAGCTTCTATTTTGTGTTTTCTTTCTTATAGTTATTTGAGCTAGAAGATAACGCCTAAAGCAAGAGGAAAGTGGAAAATACTCTGACGAAATAAACTCAAAAATAATTTTAAATAGAATTCAAACACGAAACAAACTATTAAAAAATTAGATAGTTACTTTTAAATGGAAAGCTGGCGTAATGCTTTGTAAATCTTAGGCAGTGTAACTAGACTAGATACTATAAAATTATATCGCATCGGATCTATACCGTCGCGTAATTGGTATTACTACAGTACTAAAGTTTAGTCGAAAAGGAAGTCTTCCAGTTGAAACTGCTTTCTTGGCGGTACGTGTGTCGGAATGAGAACAACATCTATTGTTTTACATTGTTGCTAACTGCTGAACCTTTCCCCGCTGTAGCACGCAGTTTTCCCGCCATTGCGCTACTCGACGCACGCTTTTAATCTAGAAAGGTAAGGCGACCGTGAAGTCTCCTTTCATTATTCGTACCGTTTACTGCTGCAGGTTTTTACCAAATTCAACTTCTACAGCATATGTAAAGGTGGGGTCTGAAAAGACCTTTGTTGGTATCAACCAAATAAAAGCAAATTACACTGAGCATCTTTTTCCGTCCATCGCTACTCGTATCAGTCAATTTACATCTAACCTGTTGTGGGTGGCACGTTGAGCTGAACCTTCACCATAGGTACTACCACTATTTTCGTTTTTATTTATTCAAGAATCAATATCTTAGTAAACAAAGTGTTTTTTTTCAAAGTGGCAGAGGAAAAAAGAGGAAGGAAATCTTGAAACATCTTTGCAATTCATGAAAAGGTCCTGGTTGGTAAAAATGTTCTGCTAAAGATTTAGTTGCTGGATTCTGGCTGATGCTAGTTAGTTGACAGAGTGAACTAATTGACTACACTGGTGCTACTGGCTGAGTAGGTTTACTGAACTCACTGGCAGAAGTTCTGATTATTGACTGCTGTTATTGCTGGCTAGACGTTTGCCTGATTTTAAATGCTGTTGGCTGGATAAGTTAACTAGACAGATGCTTGGAATCTGAGGTGAGCTCTTACAGCTCGAGATTGGCTATTGGGTTTAGACAGTAACCGCAGCATTGTGTTTCTTTGCAGCTAAGCTTTATGTTCCATAAAGCGGGAACTTCAGGATGATGCTTCAGTGATTACTAGAGTAATTTTGAATATATTAAATGACAACAAACAAATTGGTTTTTATCTTAAACTTTCTATTGAAGACTCGGTTTTGCTCTTTGCTGCCCATAAAAAAATTAAGTAAATATCTGCTGATGGTATAAAAATCTACTATAAGAGGAGGTGAAATCTAACTTTGAATGTCTGAATTAATATTTGATGTAATTTAGAGAAACCTAAAATGATTGACTGTCGCAGTTTCCGGAAAACAAAATTAAGCAGAAATCTGTTTCATGTTTAACCCTGTATATATTCATCTTGAGACGATAGCAACAGCATGACTAAATTACAAGACAAATACTAGCAATATTTATTCCACCTAGAGGATTGTGCAAAGTTTGACAAATTTTCCACAAGACTATGTCGTACGTTTTGAAAAGTATTTAAGGCAAATATCTACTATGCTTATTCATTGACAAGGTCATTTACTTTAAAGTAAGTATACAGTATACAAAACTTATGTCATTATGGATTAAATTAATTGCAAACAAATTTCTAGTTTTTTGTTTGATTTAGATTAAACGTTGCCTATGTATGAAAAATCACTAATATTATATCCTTCGTAATATACTAGAAAAAGCAAGAGGTAGTAAAACCTTAATGCTATATGCACAATATATTTTTACTAGATACTATATAAGTGATTATCGTGACAACGTAACAAAAGATTTAGTTGTTGTAAGAACCTAGTCGGAACTTACAAAAAAATGATTGAAGTATAGATACTTATTTAATAAAGAAATTTAAAGTATTCAAAGCATGATATTTATAGCATGAGATACAGGAAAGGCCATCTGTAACAGAATGTTTTAAATAAATAACACAATTCGTGTAACAAATGATCAAGAAGTAAAATTCATTTTAATAAAATTTTGCAATCATGACTCAAAATGATTTTACTACATTTTTTGTTTTCTATCAGTTAAATAAATTTTTGTAGATTATTATCTTTATTGTTTTGTTTCAGGTACTTACGGTGGCAAAATGTTTAGTTTCCAAACTACTGCGTTCAAATAATTAAGGTAAGACGTATCACCATCAAAATGATAAAAAATTAAAAAGTTTTCACAACGAAAAACATGTACGGTGTGTTCATCAATGACTGAAGGTGCCGCCTTTCAAAGATTTTTTATTGACAGCTTATGTATTAGTGTGATAAGAACTAATAGTTGTGAACTAAAAGAACGTTGCTTATGTAACCCGATATGCACAAAATTAATTATCTCAGAGATTAGTTTTCCATATTCGTCGCACTTTGTCAGTCACGTGACATTCAGTCATATTTGAACACCCTGTATACTCTTAGTAATTATAGTGGTAATACTATATTGCTAAATTCCTCATTGTAAAATACATAAAAATTGAATTAGAATTTTGTTTTGTTTGCACAATAGCGTTGTCCATGATATGAAAAATTACCAATATGTCAGACAAGTTATAGAATTATAGCATGCGTAACTAGTAACAGGCTGTTAAACCTAGATACTTATTTACACAGTATATTATTCCCTGACAATATTAGTAATTGTAATGACAACGCAACTAAATAACAAAAAATTTTGTCTATTTGGTTGGATGCATTTTTAGTACGGATATGATTAAAATATTGCCATCCAGGCACCTTTTATAAATGTTCGTAAATACTATTAATAGTGTAAGTTACGCAAAGAGACATCTACAAAAATTTTGTTGAATGAGACATTTCGGATTACTAGTATCAACCAAAAATTACAACTTTAAACTAAAACCTAAAAAGACTTTATTAGAAAATTTTTGTGATTACTTATTGTTAAAAATAAGAATTTGAATAGATACAGCAACACATTTATATTGAATAATCATAAGCCAACGAAAAGACGGTTGAAAATTTGGGAAACCTTTGCATAAAGACTACGTAGTTCCAAGATTACAGGTATAAACATCAAGCTTAACTGTCCGAAACTGTAAACACATACTTTGAAAGAATCTGCATCTTTCAACATTCGATAAAGGCTCACAAATAACTGATGAAAAGACAGTTGAAGATTTGGGAAAACTTTGCCATACGGATTTCACAACTCTAGCTGTTGTCATTGACCGATTGTACTAATTAGATATGGTACGCATACAACGGTCGACGATAGAGAACTTCCTCGTTACGCCTACTTCTACTAAAATTTTTTTATGCTCATTTCAGGATTTTGTTCTACTACGTCCAAGATTTACTCTTTTACTACAGATACAGACGTTGACCGTTTGGAACTGTAAGGACGCTTTTTGAAAAAATCAGTATCTTTTATTCTTAGACCAAGGTGTACAAACAAGATATGGGCACCGAGTCGAACAGTCCGGAAACCCTTCAATAAAGGTTTACAAGCAACCGATGAGAAGAAAGATAAACATTTGAGAAAATTTCACCATAAAGACTACCCAGCTCAACACTAAACTATACAAAGCCTGTGCTAGTCAATATCTTCAAATCGACACTCCCAAAAACGATTAATGTGAGTTGTTTCCAAATTCTTAGATCCCAGAAGAAACATCAAATGACAATCACTTAGTTGTCAAAAGATGACTTTTAGCAAAAACATGTAGAAATTATTTTGGGTTTTCTTCTGTTTGGTTTTTCTTTGAGACTTCATTACACCAGCTTGTACTTAATCTCTTTAAAGGGCCGATTTAGGTGCCATTCGTCTCTTGTACCATGGATTGGATTGCATCAATTAATTGGTTAATATACAAACATTTGCGATAAAATGCGAGGATGGCAGCAACAGTAGAACTGTGGCCGTCAACGTTGTATTCTAATTTGATGTAAAGCAGAAGGGGGTTCATGTTTCGTATATAGACATATCGAATATAGGGTCATGGGGGTATCAATTGATAGGGCCGGTTGCAGGTGATGGAAATGAACAGTTCAAACGTTATGAGCATTTCTCAAAAGTTATGAGCATTTTTCAAAAGCACCGGTTCCATCCACAAACTTCGATAGAATTAACATTACGAGACCGGCGCTTTTGATTTTTCACGGAAGTTTTTAGATGGGATTCTATAGGAAATCTCTTCACGTAACCTAACCTAACCAAAAATAAATAAATAAAAATAGACCCCATAGACATGCATGCTAATCCACGTGAAACTTCAAAAGCGGGGCTCTCGTAATGTCAATTCCATTGAGGTCTATGGATGGAACCGGCTTTTTAGAAAAATGGTCATAAATTCTAAACCGTTCATTTCCGTCACCTGGAACTAGTACCATCGTAATGCTCTCGTCAAGTCTGATCGATGAACACCCTTCCATGACTCCCTCTGCAATATGCCCATATACTGACAGTGGTGGCACTGGGAATGGCGCAACCCTGGTCGAATGCAAGTGGTATCAATGGTGACTTGTGTTTGTAGCGAATGACAAGTAGTGAACAGATTTGGCGCTGCTGATGTTGGAAGGAAGGACCTTCAAGAAAAGGAAAAGGCGAGGACCATGAAGTGTTAATCTATTAAGTCGATTAAGGAAGGGCAGCAAAGATCAAAATCAATTTAATATGTCAATCTGTCCAGCAAAACCTAGTTGCAATTCAAGTACCATTTTTTTTATCAATTGTACGTTTTAAGAGGGCCAAAACGAATTGAAAAATCGCAAGTATTTCAAAATACTATTTTAAGCCGAAACATGCAGAATTTCAATGTTGAACAACACGAAAGAGTTGGAAGCCCGTTATACACTAAGGATCACAAAGACATTTGTTAAAATTAGGCTCTAAGATTAGGTAGATCTTATGGGATTCTGACATCTAATACTGTTAGTATTTATTTACTACAAAACAAACATTTTTTGGAGGTATCCAAATGAAAAGTTACTTTTTGGTCTAGGTGATGTTTAGTTAGAAAGGTCCTTCTAATTATCTTATTCCATAAAGAAAGGAATGCTAATTGTCCAAATTAATATTATTGTAATAAAAACTGCTGACAAAAGCTAAGCAGATTTTTCAGTAAAGAAATGATCCAGTTTTGTACTACATAATATCTATAGATAAATAGAAAAATAAAAAACAAAACAAAAATGCGCCAATGTTTATACAGAGAATCTACAAATAGTAATACTAGGTCACCCTGTATATGAATAAGCTGCAATAATTTTTAATATAGAAAAATTATCTATTAACTTGAGGTATTGACAGATGTAAGATGTCAAATACTTGAACAACTGATATTTTGCAAATTTGCCTTCGTAAAAGTTTAAACATTTATAATTTGCCTTTAGGTTATTATTTTTCACTTTTTCCAACACAATTAATAATGAAATTTATAAAAGTAACATTAATATTCTGATAACATCCAACGAGTAACTTTTCACGAGTTCCTCTCTGTATGTTTATAAAGCTCTTACGAACAGCAATATGTAAATACTCCGCTAACACAACCCTATACTAAATAATTATTAATAAATTCCCTACGGTAAATAACAGATTGAGTTAAATTTGGTTTTGTAACAAAGTTTTGTTTTATTTACATAAAAGCATTGCCTTTAGTGCGAAAAATCGCTAATTTATCTAGAATAATATACACGCAAACAGTGACAAGCTGTTAGATCTTGACACCAATTTACGCGATGTATTATTCCCTGAAGATATCAGCAATTTCGATGACAATGCAAAAATAAAATATTAGCTTATCTTTGTAATGTGACATACAATCGTATGGATGTTGTATTTTATTAGAGCGCACTTTTAAGTTATTCATTAATAACATTAGTAGCGTAAGCTATGAAAAACACCATCTTGGGATGAATAGAAGTAAGAATACTGAAATGGTGATGTTCTGGACATTACAGTGTAACTAGCCAGTTGTTCAATAAAGAACTTTATATATACAGGGTGTTACAATGGTTTGTAGTCGCAGGAAGTATTAAAAAAGAGATTTTACTTTCTAAAATTATTCTCGATTACAGAGAATGTTCATATAAAGCCTAAGTTTTCTTTAAATGGAACACCTTGTATATTTTACTATTTTCGCATTGAAATGACGGCGTTTGTATTTGTTGCAAATACTGTAGTACATACGGTGAAACAATTACTTCCTGAATATGTACCATTTGAAATTGAATCAATGATTACTATTTTTATCTTGAGATTGGTTATAGATCGATTACAATGTTGCCATCCTCATTTGGTTTTGATCATCATTTAAACATATGAATATCTATTTTGCTGATACTTTTTTATACCCAATGCGTTATGAATAATATGAAAAACGCGTTCACCTACCTTTAACGCCGCTGAAATTTGTCAAAATTCAAATTTTCATCCGACATGTTTTTTGGGAAAAGCACAATTCGAAAATTTTACAATCACAGCTAAGCAACAAAAAGACAGATAAACTCTCCAAACACAAAACCAAGAACACCTGAACTGTTTTTAGTGATTTCCAGACGGTAGAGCAAATCAACTTTAAATTTATGGGCTCACCAGGCATAATTCAGTAAATCGGATAAGTAAAAAAGGTTGTGGCAGGCTAAAACATACAATCAAATTGATCTTGTTTGAGCTAAACCTGATAATGCGGAAGACTAAAAGGGCCCTAATGGGCTATAACACTTTAAGAAGACAACACTTGTGGAAAATAACCCAACATTTGCTAAATTTAGAAAAAGTGAAGAAACGTTTTTCGGCTATGTGAGAATATAAGAAATGTAAAAGGTTGAAGTCTAAGACATTCCAAGTCGTCACTTTACCGAGGAAAAGGTTAAAAGCATTTGGGCAAAGAGGAGAGGAAGTTATAGTTGGTGATCGTGGAGGAAAGAACTAGAGATGACCCCTTTGCTAGGCTGTTTTTGTAAAAATAGATACGTCCAGTTGGTAACTTTCGGTTATTTACTCCTTTCCTAAAGAAATTTAAAAGGTATGAAACTGCTTTGTAAGTTTTCTAGGCCATATTCACAGCAGCAATCTAAAAAGCTTTTCACGTTGAAAGGAACAATTTTTCGATTGTATTTCTTGGGAAACTTTCTCTTGGTTTCTTTAATGGGCTAAACGCTAGACGGTTTTAAGCTCCAAGTTTAAACATTGAAAGTCTTAGAATATTTTCCCAAGTGAAACCTCTCTTCTTGGGTATCTGTCACTGCTCTAGCCAAAAAGAATAGAATTATATGTAAATGTTCTGTATTTGCAGATTTCTTGTCACCACACTAGGTTAAAGTTGGCCTTCCGGATAATGAGAAATTTGCAGTTTATGCAGCCCAAACTTATTTCTGTTTGTCCCACACACTCTTGCAAAAGTGAAGTCGTCATAATTAATAATTCAGACGCTGTTGAGATCATGGTCAGCTGCTTGGTGTTCTACTTACTAATAACTGTATATCTTCCTTCCTTTTTCACTGCCACTCGCCTTTTTACTTACTTACCATGCCTTATCTATTTTTTCACTGTGAACTACGGAAGGAGGAAATTTGCACGTTTACTAAATAGTTACGAATCAGTTCTAAGAAATGGATTTTTCGGTTAGTCATATCTGTGTTTCTGTTCTTTTACTACCAATCGTTGCCAAAAGTTGTAACTTTAGTGTCCGTCAACCTGACTATTGTTAATACATTGGCAAAAAAACAAAAGAATGATCGCTTAACAAGATTAGTCCAGATGGGTTTTTCGTAGAACCTAAGCAAATTTTCACCAGTTGTCTAAGGTATTCCCGTTATCACGATGGTTTATTTCTTAAATATATGTTTGCTTTTCTTTAGCTTTCTTGGTAAATGCTGAAGCCCAAACTCTTAAAGATTGAATTAGTTCTCATCCTATTCTTATCTTACCATTTCTAAGTGCCCATTCTTCCACGAGAAAAAGCCTATAATAACGATTTTCTGAAATATTTGGATTTTTTTTAATTTCTTTGTGTTACCTTCAATATTTGAAGTACAGTCTTGTATGATCCAGAAGTTTTATCTTCAATTTTGTGGGCCAAAACGGGTTCAATTTGTAAGTATTCTTTTGGCAGGTTTGTGCAATTATTCCTTTGTCAGCAATTGTTCATTTTTTGATATCAGTCTTCAGTTACCTTTTAGATTATTTCGGGCTTGTCAAAATTTTATCTTATTTTGAACTTGAGTTGTGTTAATTGAACATATGACCTCAGTTACAGTTTTTATTCTTTAATCTACTTGCTTTTGCTGAAACAAGTTTTTTTTGTTCGGAGTTTGGTTCCAGTTTTTTAAATTTTATACTCCAGACGTTTTTAATTTTGCTCTTTGTCTTGGCTAAGTTTGTGTACTGCAGGATATGTTTTTACACCATGCCTTGAGAGTGTAGTCTACAAATCGGTTACATCATTATTTATTTTCCTGGATGTTAATTTGTTAAGTAAATCCCTTTATCTTGGTGTTGTGAGGTTCTTTAACTAATTTTAGTTGATCTCAACGTTTGCCTTCGCTATTGAGCAGATGATTCATTTTCTGATTTTATTGTTGGTTCCTTAGTTGTCAAATTAAATGGAAAGGCTTAAGAATCTGGTGGTGCTTTTGAAGAATTTGCAGTCATATCCAATTAAGACCAAGGGAATTCTTCAGGTATATGTGCATATATTTATTGTCATCTTGTCTTCCTTGTTTTGAAGTGTTTTGGGGTTCGTTATGGTTTTACATTGTGTGAGTGTTTTATTTGTTTGCGGTATTTCCATAATGTATTCATCTCGTTCTATACTGATTTTGGTAGGGTCGTAGAATCTTAGGGAACATTTTTTACAGTTTTGACTGCACAAATCTAAATTTGATTATGTAAATTTTCTGACGTGGTCTTCTGCTTAATATTGCATTAGGAAATATTTTTGGAGTGAGTTCTGACTTGTTTGATTTTATATTGACACCTAGTTCTGGAAAAAAACTGTGTTAGTGTCATTTTTGGATTTTGTCTAATTAGATAGTAATTTTCTTTGGCTTTGTTTTGGTATTAACTAACTAGTTTTTGTATTTATTTATGGTTTGGCTTTCTTTTAAAATTAATTTTGAAATTTACCTTTTTGAATAATTTTGTTGTCTGTCTTACGTATTGACATACGTTTGATTACAATATTGGCGAGGTAATTATTTTTTTTGATCCTCTGTGACTACCGCAAGAAATTCTCTTATGAAGGGAATGTTATGATATTTTTAAAATTTTAGAGCTATCTTCTATTTTGTTTTGACATTAATGAAATTTGTAACTGGGATTTTTTAACAATCATTTTCGAATTTTACCGTTTCAACTTTATTTAGAGGTCTGTCGCTTTACAAGCCATATTGCATTTTTGCGATTTTCTTTAAGTGTTTGATTTGGCTGTGCAATGTCTTGGGCTTTTGTAACTCAATAGAAATTTTGTGGAAATCTTGTTCATGTGGAGGGAATGTTATGATATCTTAAATTCTTTAAACCTAGTTTTTAATCTGTTTAGGTGTTGATTGGGTATCTTGGTTTGAACTTTATTTTGGGTTAGGCTTTTTTTAGAATTGATCTCGGATTTCATTGGATATCTGTGACTTAACGGTTTGTACCAGATTATTATGTCATTTTCTTTCTTGATCTTTTGTAACTCAAGAAAAATTCCTTGAAAAGTCTTCTTTTAGTGGAATTAGGGTTACGATATCTTGAAATTCTGATATCAACATTTTAATCTGTTTTGGCATTGAGTAAGAACTGGACAGTTTTGGTTTGATGGTTGGCAAGATACTCTTTACTAGAAAGTAATTTCACGGAAAACTCTCTTCTGATGAAGGAGGTGTTATGATATTGCAAAATCTTTGAACCTATTTTTTAATCTGCTTTGGTATTGACTGGATAGTTTTGGTTTTAACTTAATTTTAGGTTGAGTTTAAATTAAAGTTGTTTAGTCACTTAGACTAATTTTTGTTTGACCATCTAGCTTTAGTTTAAATTCTGCTGTTCCCGAATTCGACAGCAGATAATCTTTATTCTTGCTTTTTGGGTAAATTTTATTTGAATTCTCAAACTCAACATTGCATTGTTTAGCCGTTGCATGCATATGAAGTCGATTAATTATTATTCAAACTTTAGAATGCTTTATTTCTGGAATCATCATCAATTAAAGATTTATGTTGAGAAAATAACGTTTGGTTTAACGTAAGGGTATCTTATATATTCTATGTTAGATATGTGAAGCTTTTGTAACAATCTGTACACAATGCGTTACAGGAAAAAAAACATAGCAACAAAGATTTTTCTTTTCTACCTTAATAATATCTTCAAAACGTACAGAAAATATTTTCTCTTTTTTTTAAATTGCATATTCAGGTTACATAAACGTTTTGCATTCTTTGCTAAATTCTCCCTTCTTGTTTATAGTCATACGGGAAAAGGATCACGTATACGTAGATCTATTTATTCAAGAACTGGGAATTTATTTCATATTGCAAATTTAAAGCCTTTTTTTCTATAAAATCAAATGATAAAAAAATGAAAATGGATTTCCTTTGTATTGTTATATATATTTACCTCTTCTAAATTCCCTCCACATCTTTCATCTAAAAATTCTCGTTCAGCGTTTCTGGTGGATATTTAATTTATTCGATAGACCTACTTTATTTCTACGTTCTTGCAATGCCTTTACTTTGTGGCCGAATCCCTTTTACAAATTTCCCAAAAAAAGAATTCAAAGCATTTTCCTAATTCCGACATGATGTTTATTTTCTTATATTATTATAATCCAGCTTTTAAAATCTTATTTGGAAAGATATAACTAAGTTGAACTTTCCAATAGCAGGTGTGTTTTAATGAACCTTTCATGTAAAGAAGGAAAGTTGAAAGTTCGCTACATTCTTGCAAAAGGCAGACATTATATGTGATAAAATTAATTAATTTAAGGCACTACTTCAATTAGAGAGTTGAATGGAGGAACCGAGTTTTAGTTTTATATACATTTCTATAATATTATCCATCCATCTGGTAGCACATACGCACACATAATACATGTTTTAGTGAAAAGGCACGTGAACATCAAAATCAAATGGTACCCTCGTCACTCACTTACGAAACAAGGTTAGAATGAAACCGCATTTATATGCGACATCATTATTGCTGCCATCTTACACTAGGGAAAGCACCATAGAGGAACTATTTTTGCTTACACTTCTTTGTGTACATACATTTTTAAATAGTATGTTGCGAGAAACTTTTTAAAAGATTTTAAATTTTTAAAATGCAGCATTTCAATAACGTTGGCGTAGCTAAAAGCATTTCTTTTATGCTTTTTTGTTATGGCGTCCGCAAAATATGAAAACAATAAAAAAAGTAGGTAAAACTCGTACAAAGAAAGTTTAATGTTAGGAATGGTTTCTCCACAGATTGATATTACACTAATGAAATTTAATAATTAATAAATCTTCTGTGTTTTAGTTGTTATGGATGGTAAAACTCTTTCTTTTTATTTTATGCCAGTTTTGTGGTTGTCGTTACGTTTCCAAGTTTTATTTTTCAGGAGACTTCCATAAAAAGTGTAATTTAGAATCTAATATTACAATAATTATGTCTAAGAAAAAGCAGTTTAAGATTTTCAAATTAAAATGAGTTTATTTTTCTTGGAAATCATATTGTGATAGTGCCCTCAACTATTCCAATTGTTTATTTTCTCAAAAGTTTCACCTTTTCATTTATCATCTAGCTTTAAATATTGCGAATTCCATATTGTTAATTAAAAATGAACCACATTTGTATTTTACAATGCATTAATTAAATAATAATAAATTTTGCCGTTATGCCTCTGATTACGAATTCAATTTTCATCAGTGTTATCTTCTGAATTCAATCCAATTAGTCTAACCAAAACAAGAAACCGCTTTTGTTATAAAAGTCCGCCAGTGCTTTATACCGCCTGACTATAACAAAAGAGGGCAGCTTTGTTGTTGACATATGGAGTTCATGACAACAAGAAAGCAGACACATTTGCCAAACTCTGAAGATCTTAAGGCAACAGATCACGTTAGTCTTAAATTTATTAGTTTGTGAGGCAAAAAAAGAAGATTAAAGAAGAAGCGAAGAAGAAAAAGAATCAGACTAAAGCCCATAGAGTAAAATTTAACTTGACCAAGCTCAAGAGCTTCAAGTCTTTTATAGGAATGCAAACCAGCTAAAAATATTTGAAGTCTCTTAAGTAATTACGCCACGAGGCGGCCTTGGGCAAATATCTTGAACGGGACCAGACAGCAGGTTATGGTAGAAGTGGTCGAAGAAATGGCAGGAGATTAATAAAAAGGTGTCTATGAAAGACAGTTACTTTTTTTGTAACGCCTAGCAAGACACCTATCTTGTAATACCATTTTGAAATTTAAATGTCAGATCAAAGGTTGGTTACAATCTACAAAAGATTTCTAATAGATCACTTTTTGAGTCTGGGAATAATAAGCAAATCCCGGATTTCCAATCGTGATAGACAATACACTTGTTTTTGCGCAGTACAACCAAAACTCCATTATACAATGATTGTTGTAGATGTTAACAGTCTTAAATGTTTTTAAGAGTTCCACTAACAGTTAACCTTAATTGGTTATGGTTTTAGAAAATTAAATACTGTTGAAGACAGATAACTCCTCTTTCGGTTTGAAAAAGTCTTTAGTTCATCTGTACATAGAGAACTTTATAGTTAGGTATCTGGTTTGAGTTTATCACAGACAAAACAGTGGAGTTTATTTGACTTACAATCATCCAGGTGCGCGGAAGTGTCAAATTGTCAGTTGTGTCAGTATTTTGGCCCTTTGTCTCTATGGTAATCCTCTCATTCCACCGCCGTGCTTTGATGGGTTTTTCCAATTGTGGATCATTTCTCACTTTTAGCTTCAAGGTATCATAACTCGGCTGAAACATTCGGCTAACCTCGTGGCCCGACCAACAACATAAAAACCGTTGCGTTGGTATATCTACCAAGCTACAAATTCCATCATCATTAATTGTCTCGTACTTGCCATCGGACTGACATTATACGCACACAAATGTGTACTGTCAAAAGATAAGGGCAAATCTTAAGCCTTTAACATTTTTGCACATATGTGCAATATGAAATCTGTACAATACCAACTTCAGCTTTTAATGCTACAGATTGAGAAAAAACTGTTTTACTATCGCCGTCAAAAAAGCAAGATCTACAGATAGGGGTGTGCACATGGGCAAGTCATTCTCACCCACCACAAAGGTGAAAATACAAGCGATCAAACTGTCTGTATGTAAATCATACACGCCAGCTTCGAATGCAAAAGAATTTATACAAATCTCCTGAAATCTAATTGACACTCAATTGAAAAAAAAACAGGACATTTTTTAACTTCCAGAATAGCCGTGGTATTTTCATAAATGGATTGCAAATTGAAATCCTGTATGTAATTCAATACGTTGAATGTCATGATATGATAAAGGAAGTTTTATTTCTCAAGATAGTTTTCATTGACTGATTGATCTAGCGAGTTTCCTTTTTTCATATCCCGTCTGAAAAATAGATCTTATCAAACTCTGCAAATTGACACCATCAATAACATCAGAGTCTGAGGAAAGTTTCTTCCCATTGAGCCAAATTTATAAATTTGAGAACAAGGAAAAGTGGATGAGAAATCAATTGAAAACCCAATCCGTGCAATTTTGCCATTGTCTTGGTGAAAGAGCGCTTTCTTGCGTATCAACCTTGGAATGATTTTAACAAATTCATGATTTCTTTGAGACGACTTGTCGCGACGTACAAAAAGCATTTCTAGGATAACTGTCTTCAAAGATATTAAACGAGAAATACAAAAGAGATGGGAAAGCAACAAAGTTCACGTTTTCTAAGAAAAAGGTGTGCAGAAATTCTTTATTGGAGAAGACGTAAACTCTTTTAGGCTTTCTACATTGAACTTTCATGTAGGGCGAAATCGCTTACATTAACATACAACCTCGAGATGAATGTGTTTTTATAAAAATAGTTTGCACGCCCTGCCTTGATTTGACTAGTACTCACTAATTAATGACAGTTGGGCACGCTTTGAATTCCAATTTTGATTTAATGGTAAATGTACAAACAGTATGTTAGTAGGGCTGAATAAAACTGACAGGAGAAAAAGGCATAGAGCACTGTGATAACTTAAATTATTCAATACTCATTTCTCTTATTATCCTTTTCTGTTTAATGAAATTCTAATGTGGCAGCTGATAGAATGTTATTTCCTACTGACGCATTGAAGTCACCCATTACATAAGAAACTGAAACTAAAAGTATTTTTTAGTTTGTTGTTGTTAGAAGTATATCTCGCTAAGCTATAATCAGATTACCGCTAATTAAGCTGATACTTAAGCAGTTTCTTTGTTTTCCGTTGATGTTTTTCCCGTAGGTATTCACTATTGTTGCTGAATTAACAGAAGTTTTTAAAGTTTCGGTATTGTCTTAAGCAAGCGGATTTTCTAACAAATTTACATAGGCTTTGGCAGGTTTCTCAACACGTAAGTTTAAACAAACGCAAACGGTCTGGGAACCCTCACAAAGATACAGACTGACTTTCCTCAAACGAATTTTCCCTACATTCAATTCCTTCCATGAATATCTCAAATACCTCCTTTACGTTTATTCGCCAAGATTTGCTTAAAATAATAAATGTTCCAAAGACGTAGTATATTAAATGTGGAACAAATTTCCTTCCTAAAATTTATGATTTCCGTCTTTTTTATTATAGCTAATACAATCGTTGTTTGTTAAACTTTTCTTGTGCTCTAGATTTTTTGCTTCGTTCTTTATTGTTTGGAAGTTAATAAAAGTTTCTGAGAGTGTCTAAGAATTTGAAATTCGTGTCATGAAGTAATTTCCGATTTTTGCACTAAATTTCCTGTAAATTTTCCTCGGGCAAGTAATTTTTCAACCTTCACCGATCACTCCCCGTTGAAAAGTTCTAACAAGGACTTTTAGTATTCTTTTTATTGAAGAATTTTTCATTTATGAAATTAGGATTTCAAAATGAATTGGTTTCCATTCCTCTCGGCAACTGTCAGAAACACTTCTTCTTTGAAGTTACTTTATGTTTAACTTTTCACTTAAGAATTATCTAATGAAATTTCGTGCATTCACGTTTAATCAACTATAATAAACCTTGCCGACGGCACAACCATCAAAATCGGTTGGTGGATAATAATACAAAGGAAGACAAAGCGGGGGAAGGGAGGTGCTCTTATTAATTACGTGAAGTAGGCTTCGTATAGATCGCACCTGCCTTGTATACATAATGATAATAGGAAGGTATTTCATCACTGCGTGTTTAGACGTAGGTTCAAGCCTCTCAGCTAAGGAAACTAAACGCTTTGTTATAACGGTACACAATTTTGTTCCTTGAGTTATGCGTCCCGAAACCATCGTCTTTAATAATAGATCGAATAGGGGGCCCATAGCTACTTTACTATTTTCCCCGCTAGAAACGCATCATCCTACATAAAAGGATACGGTTGGGAGTCTTTATCCTCTTTATTTTTGTACCGAAAACAACCCATTTATCCGGTAAACGAGGAAACCTTTAACCTTATTTTTCGAGGTAAAACTTATTATGTGATATACTTTTAATACAAAGAAAAATCTAGGAGTAACGTAATAAAGATTTGTTTTCCAAGAAAAATATAATTTGAAAAGTTATTTCAGTTCCTTTGTTGTTCTTAATTTTCAAGAAAAACACGAAAACATCTCTTTTCTTATCACAAATTGAAACGTTTGTAAACATCTAAATGACAAGATGTAACAAGAACCCAAAATAATAATTACATAAACATAAAAACCCGAACAGTTCTAAAAGAATAAAAACATTAGAACAAGGAAAGTAGGAAATCTGAGCTGTTTGTTGAAGTTACTGTTTGTGGAGGTAAATTGCGTTTGCCAGTGTTGGTAAGCATATAACAAAAGATGATTTGCGTAAATAGTGTTGTTTGATACTCATCTTGCTTACAATGCGTATTTGACACATACGGGTAAAGACTGCCTTTCCGCAGGGGTTTATATTCCCTGCTACCTAAGTAAACTAAACGTAAAGCAGTAGCAAATAAAAGGGTTTATTGAGTCCCATATAAACTACAATATTACACATTATATACCTAAATAAACTAATGAAAGCTCATTTGTGTTTACAAACAGTGACGGCTAGTTGAAGAAAAATTATAGGGCTGTGCTCCTTCAAGCATTTAGTGACAGAAAACTAATCTTTTTATTATCTTTATTTAAAAATAAATTTATTAAAAAAGTTTAATGAACTTTCGATGTAGAAGCAACTGAATTGGTAACCGACTACGCAAGATTTAAAATTTTTTTTGGTCTAGGCACACACAAACTTGCAAATAATCATTGCACCAATCTAGTTTGTTCAGTCCATAACACCTTAGACACGGTAACTATGACTTCTCACAGCCACGTTTCTAGATATCAAACGTGCCCTTGACAAGATTTGATACATAACTACATACCGGCCAAAGTCTCTATGTAGTTTTTCCTACTAATAAATAGCTTCCTGTTTTTCATCAAGCTCTGTCGAGAGAGCCGGATTGTTTTATTTCTCTTGTCTATTTTTTATTGACACGATATCTCCACCGCTTCCAGGATTTAGTACCCCTCTCATTAACGATATGGCCTTATGGGTTGCATCCCACAGCTCCACAAAAAAGTCCAAAACCTTGGAGACAAACTTAGATAGATTTGAGTTCTAGGTCTAAACGTAGAAAGTGAAATCAAATCTTCAAAAATTCAGGTTTCGATATTTTGCCGCTGACTACAACCAGACAATTACACACGAGAAACGTCTGCTTGAAATTTGAGACTTTTTGTATCAAAGTTTTTTTTAATTCACCTACCTAGGTATTACAGTTCGATTGCCAATTCACAATTCTTTCCATCCCACTGTCAAAATGTAATAAGATAAGGGCCATCTGCAGAAGAATCTAAATTGTTTCCATTTTCAGAAAAAAGAACTACGACTATTTCACTACTTTGACCAATTTAGAGCTGCAAACA
>VTPC01003984.1:5406-46358 GCA_011009095.1 Ignelater luminosus
ACTTTATCACGATAGGTCACGCCATCCATAGCGCCTCTCTTTGATTCCATCACGACAGCTGGAGACAAGTGTCCTTCAGATGAAACAGCCTGCCAAACGAGCGCTTTTTTGGATGCTTTGATTTTTCCCTGATTTTAGCTTCTATAGGGACTGGGCGACCTGGCAATGCAGTGTAGTATTGGTTTGCAGGCATCTCGCTTGAATCCAAGGTGACATAAGTTTCGTCATCTATGACCATCAAAAAGTTGTCGCCAGAAATAGTGTCTGCTCTCTTGCGCCCCTTCAGACCAATTTCCTTGCGAATCCGATCTACGGTTGACTTGCTGACCTTGAGCTTTTCGGCAGCAGCACGCACAGTCAGGTTAGGCTGCTTCAAAAAGAGGCGGTCTACTTTGGAGGTCAAAGCGGGGGTCGTAACAGACTTTTTTCGGCCCGGTTTTTGCTTGTTGAGCTTCTTCGAAGGATGATCAACATAATCCATCACACGATAAATCCGGCTCTGGGGCACATTCAGCTTCGAGAACTTTTGAACTGTTGCCTTTCGATCAAATTTACTGTCTTTGTAATAGAACTCGATGACCGAGTTTGGAATAACTGGTTCGTTCTTCATTGTGATTGTTGGCAGATCACTTTAATTAACACTGACTGACTAACAGGTGACTAAAGAGTTGACAATTTAAAAAAATGTCAACAGTCGCCATAGCAACCTTCTCAATTTTGTCCTATGCATTTCGGGACTAACCTTATGTTAGGGATAGTGTAGAGCTATTTATAGAAGAAATATTTAAAGATGAAGACGCTAACGCATTTTCTTCCCACATCAGCTCGTCGTATCAGTAACCAGCAACCTCATCAGGGAGACGATCTTCTGCCGAGCCTACATCCATAACGCAACCTACAAGGGCAGAAGACAGGAAGTTCCGCCGCCAACAACAGATGCGAACAGGTGCAGACCGATCGTCTTCACACAATAAGATGGATGACATGGTCGCTTGTCAGATCAACACAATGCAGCAATCTCGTGCGCTGCAGAGTGCCCTCTTGCAGTTGTGTCAGAAATCAAGCACCAGTGAGGCTGAGAATTTACGCACCTCTGCCTTGCCACGGAAAAAGATCCAATAATCATAGATCCACAACAATCAACTACCGCTGCAGTAGACAAGAAACAAACGCTCCCAGCACTCGCCAGCACGATGCGGATGCAAACAATCGAGCAAATCACAAGGTTGCCGCAAAAGTCTACCAAGCTTAAAGGAACTATGAGACTATAGTATTCAACAATTTTCATTATCAGAGATTAATCCTACAAGTTAATCTGACACAAAACAATTTCCGGACTAATAGGTCTGGTAGATCAAGAAAGAAGCAAAAGCTTCCAGTATTTGCCAGCACCTTCCACTACACGACGCGGGACAAGCCCAGCGCTAAGCATGCACACAAAAAGAAATTATTAACGTCCACTGAAGGACGCATCGTGGCAGATCTAGCCATATCCGCTATAGGATTATTGTTAAAGTCCACTGAAGGATGCATCACGGCAGCTAGCCAATCCGCCACAGGATGGTTAGTCACAGATCCTCGGCCTGTAGAGGGAAGAATCCGCATTAGAGTTTGCACAGACAGGACAGCTCATCAGAAACTGTACCACAATCAGTACGCCTACAGCACACATCGGGAGGACATGATGCAAGTAACGTCAGTTGAAGGACGCTTCAACAAAGACAGGCAGCTCATCAAAGCTGCAACAGGTTCCTAACCCGGACACTCGCCACCAGACGCGGTGCACATACAAGGCAGCTCATTAAAAGCTGCACCAGTCCGCTGAAGGGCGCATCATGGCATGTCTAGCCAATCCTCCACAGGATGGTTAGTAACAAACCCTCGACCTCGACGAGGGAAGAATCCGCAATAGGGTTTGCACGTATCGTACAGGGTAGCTCATCAGAAGCTGTACAACACCAGACCGCCTACCACACAAATCGAGAGGACATGATGCTACGAGAATACTACGAAAGACGAAAGCTCACAATACCACCTCAGGTACAACCAGTCAGTCACTGCATGCAGAGCCCGGTTGGCTTTGTAAAGGATTTACGCTACTTTGCAGAGTTTGGAGTTCAAACACGTTCAAGGCAAGAAAGAAAGACAAGTGTAAGAAACATGAAAGAAACAACAACATACAATGGGTCTAGAAGTCATCCAACTTCCAATCAATCGGTCGATAGAGAGTCCAACCACAAAACAAGAAGCTACAACAAACATTAATCAATTTAAAAACTTCTTTTCAGGTTCCTGACGGAAGAAGAAGTGTAAACAACAACGATCCTGTTCAATCACTTCACAAAGCCTTGGAGTCATCAATTTCAACTTCAATAATTTTCAAAACTAAGTTCAATTATTTCTTCATTTAATTATTTATCAAAGACTCCATCCAATTCATTTATTACTTTCAAGTCTCCAATGCTTCACAAATGGAAACTACTTCAAATGACATCTTTTCAAACTCAAAAAACTTTCTCTGACGTCGATCCGGGTTCCAGTTCTCCGTCGGCTTCACCATCGCTGTGATGCAAAGTCAGACACGCCGAGCGCGTCCATTCATACTACGAAGGCACCTCGTCAGTCTTTCCCATAAAACGCACCTAGTGGTTTATTTGTCATTGTTATTATTATTTGTCTAACAAGGATCTAAAGCCCTATAGAAATTACTTAAATTCATTGATATAATCAAAGTTGAACAAAGAACGTACATGTGACGTACCCTGGGATTACTATCTGTCTCTTTCTTACATAACATAATTGTGCCTCTTCTACCGCTAGGTGTCGGGGTTGGTGTATGTTATATTTCTTCAGAAATGTTTTTCACTCTTTCCTATTTTGTGCCACTTTTGTGGCTTCCTGCCAAGTCTTTCCTTTACCCCTGAGTATTTCTGTCATTTCCTGGTTCCATGTTTTCTCCAGTCTGCCTATTCTGCTTCTTCCCATCCATTTTGCCTCCCAGACTCTTTTCACCTGCCTCCCATTGTCCATCCTTATCAAGTGTCCGAGCCACGCCATCTTCTTTTCTTTTATTATTTTGTAGTCTTTCTCTTATTTCCGTGTTTCTAATTTTATCTGTTCTTTTTACTCCTATAATTCTTCTTAAAAATTTCATCTCGGCTTTGATGTCTTTTACTTAAAATCAAGTTTTCTGCTCCATATGTAAGGTTGGTACGTATATTGTTTTGTATACTATCATTTTGGTTCCGATCGAGAATTCTTTGTTGTTTAAAAATTCCCTATTTAGTGCCTCGTATAGTTTCCCTGTGCTTGCCAGTCTATTATTTATATCATCCTTTATGTCTTCTCTGCTGTTTATCACCGTTCCCAGGTATCTGTATTTATTTGTTGGTATTATCTATTGGTGTCCAATTCTAATTTTATTTTTGTTGTTTCTTCCTTCCTTCTTGTTATTTGCTTGATCTGATTTTTTCTTTGTTTATTTTTAGATTATATTCCTTTGCTTTCTCGTTTCATACTTTTATGTTGTGTCGGAGGTTTTCTTTTGTGTCTACCATCAGCACTATGTTGTCCGCAAATATGCATATTTCTGCGGTTACAGGTTGCATTTTGTTTCATCCGATATAGTATATTTTTAATGTCCTTTTACTTTTCTTCACTATTTCGTCTATTACAGGCTTAAGCTTACTCCTTGCCTTACACCTTCCGTTGTTTCAAATTTTTCTTATAGCATGTTGCACGTTCTTACTTGATTTGTTGTAGTTCTGTATATACTTGTTGCTGTTTCGATCGTTTCCTTCTTCACTTGTTTATTCTATAGATTGGTCCATATACTTTTTCTTTTGATCGAGTCGAAGGCCTTTTCCATATCTATAAAGCTAATGTATATTTCTTTGTCCTTTCTTATTGCTTTCTCTATTATTCGCTGCATTGTGAATATATGGTCTTGTGTATTGTATCCCTTTCTAAAGCCGCTATGTATGTTATGTCTCCTAGTTTGTGTTCTATTTACGATATTATTCTTTTCTGTATTATTGTTTCATACATTTCTGAGGCCACACATAGTAGTGATATGCCTCTATAGTTTTTGCATTCTCTTGTATTTCCTTTTTTGTTTATTGGTACTATTGTTGCGTTTGCCCATTCCTGTGGTATTTTCTTTTTTTCTCCATATCAAGTTAAAGATATGTAGCAATTTTTTTTTAGCTTTCCTTCCCATATATTTTAGCATTTCAGGGTTTACTTCATCGCTTCCCGGTGCTTTCCCTATCCTTATTGTCCTTATCGCTTCATTTAGTTCTTCTTCTTTTATGACTTCTGAATTTCCGTCTTCTTTTCTTGTTTCTTCCTTCTCTTTTCTCCTGACTTTTATAGTATTTCCTGGTTTTCCATTTAGTAGTAGCGAGAAATGTTCTTTCCACCTTTTTATTATTTTCTATTCGTCCGTTATTATTTTGCCTTTTTTATTTAATGTATGTTTTAAGTTTATATCTTTGTCGCTTCTCATGCTTTTTAGTGTTCTACAGAATAGTTTTGCGTTTACTTTGCTGTTTTCTTCCATTTTTTCCGAACCTGTTCCAATTTTCCTTTTTGCCTTCTTTGATTATTTCCCTGACTTTTGTTTACTGTTTTTTGTAGGTATTGTATTTTTGTTGGGTTTTGTCGTTCAAATATTTTTTCCATGGCGCTTTCTTTTCTTTGATTTCTCTTTTTACTTTATCTTTCCACCATGCTATTTGTGTTCTCTTTTTTTATTGCTTCCACACACATTCTTTGCTGTTTTGATGATTGCACTTTTGAATAACTCCCATTCTTCCTTTATATTTCCTGTTGTTTTCTTTTCATTTTTCATTTCTTTTTCCAATTTCTCGGTATATGTTTTTCTTATCCCTTCTTGTCTTAGTTTATGTATTTTTATTTTTTCTTTGAATTTCTCAGTAGTGCTTCCCCTGTGTTTCTTTTCTTTCCGTTCCGATCTATTGTTGTTTCTAGCAGGTAGTGGTCACTCCCTGTTTCGAAACTTCTTTTCACTCTAACATTCTTTATTCTTCCCCTTTCCGTTTTTTGTACTATTGTATAGTCGATAATTGATTGTTCCTCCCTTGCCTTAACTTCTCTTGTTATCGTATGTATTTTCTTATGTTGGAAATTTGTATTCGTAATAATTAAGTTGTTGTCCAAACAAAATTCCAGTAGTAGTCTACCATTTGTGTTTATTTTTTCTTTCTCATATGGTTCTATGACATTATTCCATTCTTCTGTCTTACTTCCTACTCTACCGTTCATGTCTCCTGTGATTGTTTTCCCTGTACATTCGTCTACTGTTTCTTGTAGTTCTCTCCAGAATGCTCTTTGTCAGCTTTGCGTTTTCGTCTGGTCCATAACATAATATCAGATTGGTCGTTTCTCTTTCCTCAGCTTCTATGTCCACTCCCAAGTATTCTTTCGTTGTGGTAGGGTCCAATTTCTTATTTTATGTATGCTTTCCTTTTTTATCACACAAGCCACTCCTGCTTGTGCTCTTTTGTTCCCTTCTACTCCGCTGTATGTTAGTAGGTTTCCATTTTCAAGTTAATTGCAAACCATTCCCTTCATCCTTTATTAAACTCTAGATTATTTTAATTTATTAATATAAAACTTCAATTAATAAAGATGAAGAAAATGGTTTATAATTGATAAGAAAGAGACAGATTATCGAGATGAGATTAACATGACTATTCCGAAGCAGTTGAAAATCCGAGTAGTCTACTGCAACAGAATTATAGTTCGGGAGAAACCATACAATTTTTAATAAAAAATCTTTTGTTTATCCCTAATATTATGTAAATTATTAAAATAAGTAGACACCTGATTTACCATGCATCAAATGCCTTTACTTAGATTTAAATTTTTCTGTCTTATTCCGCTTTTTTTTCCCATTGAAAACAAACATCTATTTAGTTTGGGTGTTTTTCATTTTAAACATTCGTTAGCATAAAATATGATTAGTAAACCAGAAAAATCTTTATTTGCTTGTTTAGAATTAATGCTTAAATATCCGAGTTCTATAAGAATCAATAAAAATTTTTTTACGTTTGTACCAAGTCGTTACTAATAAAAGTTGATGGATATTTAATAACAGTTTTCATTAGAAATAAACTACGCAACTACATTCTATTTTAGGCTTTCAATCATGTCTTGTATTAATATTATTGTTCTGTTTGTCATCTCTCTTTATACAGCAAGCGCTTTCAGTAAGCAGAAAGGAGTAAAAAGCAAAAGATTATTAGGTTCATCAGTAAATTATAAAATATTATTTTCAGAGCGCTCTTTTGTTGGACGCGAAAGTGGAATACCAAAGAGAGCCATGGCTGAGCTTGAATATCCATAAAATCAGCAATAATAAAGGCTCGTATAATTTCAAATTTAATTTACGGATTATGAGAAATATTAATGACGCAAATGTAAACTCTTTTAATAATATGGTCACTGGAAACAATATGTGAATGATTAATTTTAGGTTGTCTTTCAAAAATGGCCGCTGCTACCTATTCAATTAACAAATGACGTTAATTACAACGTTTCAGTTTTCGATAAAGCTTGCGATTTTGTGCGAGAAGATTACTTTGAAATACTTAAATCGTTAGAACGACATCAACCTTGCCATTTAGACAAAAATCTACTTCGAAAAGTAGGAAATATATAAAGTTTATAGAAAATTCTGGAAATTAGTTTACATAAGTTGTTTTTTTTCACAGGGAAATTACGAATTCGAATATAAATTATCGGAGAAGGCAGAACTAATTCCCGTCCAAGGAATAGGAACGGCTGTATACATTTTTAACGTGGATCATGGGTCAGCTCCTTTTCTGCAGATAAAATTTTTAGTGGATACAAATATTCTAGTTGCACAAAAATGAGTTTAAATTTGTTTAGGAAGACAGAAAGCTAAATATGTAAATAGCTTGTTTAAATCGTAAAAAATGTATTGAACTTATTTATTATTGATAATGGCAAAATTGTTTTGGCTAATAAAAGATTAACAAGCGACAAGTATCGATTTTGTAAATTGCAAGTCCGGTCTTACATTAGATATTTTCTTTCTTTATAAGCCTGTTTGTTGTCATCTTTAGACACATCGTTGGCGGAGTATCGGTAAAGTGTTGGTCATTGTTACTAGGGACTGCCTTCAAACAATTGGCAAAGCTAAAACGCTGACTATGATGAAGATCTCTTTTTCCATTACAAGCCCATCATCGAACCGTAACAGGAAAACCGACAAATTTCAACGTTTTAGTTGCAACGAGCCAATAACCAGTTATTTGCGTCAATTTTGCGTTAAATGACAATTTTTATATTTTTGTTATTTGGGCAAATACAATCAAAGTTAGCTAGCTCAGTTGTTTAAGTGAACGACTACAAACCAAAAAATACCAAGTTCGAACCCGAAAATAAAACAAAATGTGGCAGACTGCGTTAGCTGTATTTATTATAAAACAATTTAACACTACCATCTACTTTTAAATTTAAATAAGTGAATAAGACTCGACAAATCTCTATTTGTTGTTTCAGATTTTTGATACATTTATGTAAAGATCTTAAGTCGAGTTTGGTTGACATAAACAACTGGAATATATTTAAAGTTTATTAAGAACTTAACCAGTAATAATAGTAGGTAATAAAACGCATTTCATACCTACTTTAAAATTAACCTTGATCATAATTTCCCGATAAAGCTCATAATCAAGTTAGATTAAATCACTCGTAAGCTTAATTAACTGTGGCAAATATTTTAACTCTATTTTCTTTCTTTGAACAATCGCAAGTTTAAGCACTAATTGAGTAATAAACTTTTGACTACCATAATAAAATTTTATTTAAAGTTGTATATTAGCAGTAATATACGCCAGGCAGTGGACAAGTTATTCTACTTATAAAAGAAAAAGATTAAATTTGATAAAATGAAAACATGTTGTTCGCAAACAAGCAGACTTTTTTGTTTCCAATTCTTTATGTTTCTATTTATATTGGATAGGTTAACAGAATCAATCTTACATATTCTTTAATTCAAATTTTGATTTCTAAAGTTACACAATCTTTTGTAAAACAAAAATAATTCCCGGAATTGTGGCTATTTAATTAGTTTTTAGTATGTTGCTATGGTTTTAATATTATGTTTCAAGTTAAGCAATGCTCAGTCGAATTTCGAAAAAGTTAAAATATTACCGCAAATAATCTTTTGTGCCTCCGTTTGCTGTTACTAATTTACCACGAACGCCCAGAAATACTTCTGTTGCCGAATTATATCCATGAAATGCAAGGAAACACAAGATGTTGATTTCAAGATTCAAATGTATATTTAAGTTCTGACATTTTTAATAATCTCTTAGTTTCTGTTATAAGGACCACACTTGACAAACGAACGCTATCTTAAAAGAAAACCAGAGAAACTCAAGATTCTGTAAGCAACATACTCAAGTACAATTAATGTAATACAACGCCGGAGTTGAGGAGGAGTTAAATAAAACAAACCCTACAAACCCTGTAGTGGCGTACTCGATGTCTAGTTGAAGACAAATCGCATATATTTGTAACAAACAAGACTAAAGCTGGTGTTACACATACCCAGTTAAAGACTTTGACCCGGCTTCTCCTCTCTTTTTACTAACTAATCAAGCTTCCTTGAAAAATTAAAAAAGTACAGCTTTATCTGATCGTGATTGTTATGGCAATTAACATATTTAGATTTAATCTTTTTAACAAAAAAACAAATTATGACAAAGCATCTTATTTGATGTTTGTGAGAGAATCAAAAACTAAATTGCTAGGCTTGGTTTAAAGTCTCAAATTCTTCTCCTCAACCATACTAACCACAGAATTATACATGGGTGATTTACATAAGATGCATCTCATAACAATCTAGCTCTATTTACACCCTGGATAAAGCCTGCTGCGCTCGCACGCGATGTTGGTGGACGAACAGATAACTGCTGATTAGCCGCACAAAGCAGGCGAAAATCTCGGAGACTCGGAACTTGAAAATTAGCTTCTCGCGCTATACCTTGTCAAAGTCTCTCTAGATGTCAAGGAGAATATCTGTTACACAACGTCAAGGTTACAGGCTACCAAGTCAGAGAAAGGTGTCCGTGGTGTATCTGCCAGAACGGAATCCGAACTGATGCTCTAGGATGAGTTTGGAGGCGTCTACATGTGCTTAAAGCCTATTTGTTAATATCCTCTTGAATATTTTATCTAGAAGATGTTGGGTTGGTGAGCGGCTTTCCTGGTTTGTGGTCATGACCACCGTTGTCTCAACAACAGTTAACTCTTAGGATGAAGAGAACTTTATCTGCATGTGGAAGGTGTTGGTGGGCTTTTCTTGTCAGGAATTCCCCGGAGCGGAATTATTCCCGAAAGCAGGTGCCTTGGCGGTTTTATTTGTCTGGGATGAGCTTGTGGGCGTCTAGATGTGCTTGAAGTCTATTGGTCCAAATCCTCTTAAATACTTGAATACTAGAACGTAAGGGAGGAAGATAGGCCGGTAAGATGTTGGGTTGCTGCGTAACTTTTCTGGTTTGTGGATCATGACCACCGTTGCCTCAACAACAGTTAACTTTTAGGATGAAAAGCACTGTGGCTGCATGTGGTAGGTGGCGGTGGACTTTTCTTGGGAGAAAATCGTTCCCCGAAGCGAAACTATTGCCGGAATAAGGTGCCTCAGCAGTTTCTTCCTCAAGAATGAGGCTTCTGATCTCCGAGAGGCTCTCCGAGAGATCCGGAGATGGAACGTGCAGGCGAGGGACAATTTTGGGATGATAGTTGACTCTGCTGAGGGCTTGAATATCAAATAGTGGATTGTTTGGATGTCGGTGGACTTGTTCAAAGACGTCCGGGCAGACATTCGCCTTGTTCAGGGGACTGGCTATTATACGGTCGTTTTGGGTGAGATAGGATTCCTAGGTAGCTTTCTGTCCTATCAGAACTTTGAGTTTGTGCCAGAATCTGGCACCACTGCGGTGATTCAGGCTTGAACAAGCGGCCGACCAACGTTCCTCTTTCATCCGGTCACAAGTCTGCGGACGATTGTGTTGAATCGGTTCCACTATTTTCGTGGATGCGGACGTATTCTTTGTACACTTGTCGGTTTTTGCGAATGGGGACCGCTTAAGATCGACAGGATGACATGGTGGATAATGAATTCAATGTCTTCGATTGTGTCTAGAGATGAATCTTGTGAGAGATTGTTTTCTAGGTCTTCCAGTCCCTGATGGTTCGACAAGTGTTTCGGGGTATCTAAACTTGAAGTAGTGTAGAGTCGGTGGTGGTAACTGGTAGGTGGTCGGAGACCATTGGAGTAGCGATAAAAGCCAGTCAGTTTGCCAGTTGTTGGCCCTTCGGGTTTTAATCCTCTGCTATCACCACCACCTTTCAAAACAAGGCCACAAACTTGGAAAAATCGACTGAAAACTGGAGCAAAATGTATATGGAGAAGATGTGTACATAGACGCTATCAGGTAAGCAGATACTGTGGTGCCGCAGACGTGTAGGTTTGAGAACTGTTGAGGATATCAAACGGCAAGGGCCACTCCGACTTGACCGCGGGGACTGTCTTTGCAAAAGATACAAAACCCGGAGAAGAACAAAAGGTGGAATCTTTTAAGATGGATTTCGAACATGGTGAGAATGTGGATGTGATCCTCAACTAGTGGGTGTTTACGACACCAGCCGTTGAGATTGACAACTCGGAGACGCACGTCTTGAGTCATTTCTAACACTTAATTGTGGCGAGTAAGTTTGTTAGGAGTCAAGTTTAAGAGTAGGACACATGAACCAGGCCATGCAGGTTTGGGAAGAGGTTAAGGAATAAGATGACAAATAAATGAGAAGTTGCGGATGTGTGAAATAGAAGGTTCACTAGCAAGTTTTAAGAGGGCGGCCGCTTCGGGAACAACGATAGGAGGAACATCGCGAGAAAAAGGCAACGTGATCGACCTCGCAGTTTTCATACTTGGGAACAGTCGGAGGTTTGCAGGATGCAGTGTGGCAAACGACATCATGCACTTTGAGGAGGGGTTGTTGAACTCGAGACATTCGTCACACTACACCGATTGAGTCTTGGAGACGTTAGGCGGCTCGATCGGATACGCATGGTTGAATATGCAAACTGCCGTCCGTAGCTAAAACTGAATGTGCTACACGTGAGGGAAAGACGTTTCATGACATCTTCGGACTCGACGCCACGAATAGCACATGAGAAGGTGGCGAGTTTGGAGGATTGTGGCAGATGGCTAGGGGTTTTGGGTGCCGCGGAAGACACTCGGATGATGCTTTCTACGAGATAACTCAGGGTAGCAAGTTTAGTTCGTAAGTCGTTTTCTGGGTTAGACAGTCTCGGCGTACCGATGGCAGACACAGACAATTCTGATATAATCAGAGCAGGGATTTTCTTGCGGATGGTGATCAGGGTTTTAGGAGTTAAGGCTGACTAAGGAAGTTCTGCTATAAAGCAGCTAGCGGTAGGACGTGTGGTAGAGGAGGGGTTTGTGGCGGGACTTTTGGGAGCGGTACGATGGAGCTTCTTCAGGGTCGTAATGATTCAGTTTGAGCTGGACCCGGGGGAGGATAAGTAATGTTTGTGGCTGATTGATGGGGTAGCTGCGGGGCGGTGGAGGTAGATGGGACAGTGTGTTTCAGTGCCTTCTTTGATTTTGTATCCATTTGAATGCTAGACGAGCGCATTATGGTTAGCCATTGCAAGGCCCGAACCCAGGATTCTTTGATGGATATGCTAATACTGTATGGTTTTATGAAGGTGTACGTAGAAAGAAGGTAGCGGATTGTTTTTTACTAGAAGGTTAAGAATCTGGAAGTGTACACCCTCATGTCCCTTTCCTAGACAGTATGAGGCCGTTTGTGCCTCCGCTTCAACCTCAACCAACGATGGGAGTGGTACGTATGGTTCCTGTAGTAAGTAGAAAAGGCTTTTTTTCTTTTTTGTTAAATACCCTTTGGGAATTAAGCCATCAAACAAGGGATGTGTATAACATGAGAGGTCTGATTACCACCGCATACCACTACTGTGTGACTTTAGGGTTTAGAATCAAAGTTTTGCCAAAGGTCCTCTTTCCTACCCAGTAGGAAGTAACGGGGAGAGTACTTCCCCCTACGGCCTACACCAGTACTTGCTCCTCAGTGAGCATTGATCGAATCCACCTGACAATTGCAAGTGACACTTCCCGCTTTACCAAACATTCGAACGTTGTGTTGTCAAACGCCTCCTATACAACGACGAGCTGTTTCTGGTCCAATACCTTCTAAATTATAAGTACCAAATAGTGGAGGGATGTTTAGCTTGATTTTCCAACTTGATAGGCATGTTGAGATTGATGTAAAGATGCGCTCTTTCTGATGTGTCTATATATTAGTCTCTTGAGTTTTAAGTAGGAAGGACGAAAGGCAATTAGGCCTTTAGCCGTTGAAGGATAACCAAGGGCCACATAGCTACATGGCTCGCAAGGTGTGATATAAGTGCCGGACAATGTGTCAGTAGTAACAGGAAGATGCTTCTTAGCCTTAACCGGATCAAATAAAACAAAATCTAATTATTTTAGGAAAACTGTGATGTTATCACCAAAACTATTCGTACTCTTAGTTTAATAGATAGTTTGACTATCTGTCGTAGATCGCAGACAATGTTTTGATCCTCTACTATACATTGAAATATTGCAAGATAAAGATGAATTATTGCTAAGAACAAAATTAAAAATCAACTTTTCTTCTATGTAAATACGCGGGAAAATTAAAACATTACTAGAATTTATCGTAAAATGGACAAGATATGCCTTAAAATTGGAAAAATATAAATAAACATGCAAAAGATGCAAATAAAACCACGAAATATGCATTTTGCATAAAATTCGAGTTTTACGTAGTTACTAGTATGATCTTATTATTTGAAAAATCCCATCCCTGAGGCTTATGAATTTAATAAACTAGCGTGAAGCATAAGTCGCAGTATTCTCTGTTTGTTTATGGAAGAAAGATTGTCATGATTATATTAATCCAAGGCAAACGGCGTTGCAAAGCAAGCTTTTCTTTTGCCTCTGTATTTCCAAAGTTTTACATTTTTTCCTCATACTCAAAAGATGTTCTAAATATAAATATTTCTTTCGATAGGAGCAATTAATGTTAATTAGTTAATAAGATATCAAAAGATAGAATATCTGTTGTCTTAATTATGCCATTTATATCTCCTTAAACTAGTAGTACCATTAACAGTTTTCTTTCATACCGTTCATTGTAATGAATAATAATAATGACGTTTTCTCTCCGAATTAACGCAAGAATATCATGGAATATAACAAACCTCGCGAAAAGCATGAATAGTTCCTTTTATTGTTTTCGTGCCATATTATTAAATCTTAAATAGGTTTCGCCTATTATAACAATATTAATTTTACCTCCAGCAGTTTTATTACTGCTATACCCATACATTTTCGGTAATGGCTTTGTTCTTCCAGACGTTTAAAATACTTACGCATATTAAGACTGTAAAAGCGAACCCGGGATTTCTCCCTCCTAATTAATATTAGTTTCAGTCAAAGAAGTAACGTGAGCAAGCGATAATAAAGTACGTAAGTAATTATAAGTTATGAAAACAGCGACAAGCGAGAGAATTAACACGTTCATCTAGTAAGCCTAGACCGCAGACAGTGTGAGAGCACCGCGAGGTCACGCTCGCGCTCCGGGGATCTGGAGCGGCCTTGTTAGATAAGAGCAGAGGTGTGTGGTGCGTGCCCTGCTTCAGATTATCCTCGGACATATGAGGGTCCGGGTTTGTTATCCCGAGCGGCACGCGTGCTCCCCCGGGATCCCCCGAAGACCAAGATTGCTAAAGTTAGCGGCCTACTCCACCGTCCAATATATACGACCAGAAACATTCAACTTTTCTTCAGTATACTCGGGTTAAAAGTAACCAACCCCCCCTTATTTGCTTACTTGGCATACTTGTCAAATATTTTATGCGTGCCAGAGCTGTTTAGCGGCTGCAGTGAAATATCTGCAATATTATTAAACAAGACTGGCCATAACCGCAAGATGGTGTACGGTTTGAAGCGCGTCCGGACTCCGGACTGTACCACCAATGATCTACACAGAGCAGGGCCAACTAGTTTCTCTGCCCTGTCAAACTTTGTTTACGTTGTTTGCAGGCCAGATTTCCACTCCGGAGGTATCTCGCCGGAAACGGACTCGGGAATATTGAGAAGACCAGAGAAATATTGGATTACTTTCATCCGTTTTTATTTTGCTCTGTATTTTCTCTCTTTCATGCAGGAAGCGTATTTATGACGGCTGGTTATTAATTTCATAACTTTTCTAACTCCCGCTCGGTTATTATTTTCGGAAATATTAATTATTTTTTCCTTGTTTTCAATCATTCTCGCCACTCCGACTCAACCACATTTATTATAACTTCAAAAATCCTCTCCCGCATAAATCAAAATAATGATACTTCGCAATGAATTTTATTAAACTTTTACGATTATTAATTAAGTTTGGGTGTTTTTGCATTTTCCAATCGACTTAAGTTGGCCGATAATGTTCTCCGAATCAAAAAATTAAAATCGAGGAACATTTGCATTTACCATCTTAATCGCGAAATTTATATACGCTGGAAACGTTAAAATACGTATATATCGGCCTGATGTTTTTATTTTTTAAAACGGAGTACTACTAATTGAATACATAATTAATTGCTTTTCCGTATTTATAATTAATTACTTACGAGCTCTTTTGAATTTAATATAAACTCGATATCTTTCTACGTAAACCCGGAGTCTAGTATAAAATTCCATAAAATCTGAAACAAGTAAATAAGAACCTTTTTTATATTTCAGTGCCTACAGATCAGAATTTTTTTGTTTGGTCTTGTTTATTGCCTGTTTTAACATCAAATATGTCCACTGAATCGAATTTCTATCTTTTTATAGTTTTAGGTTGTTTGGAAGCTTTTATTAAGGAAAATTTCTAATTTCTTTTCACTTCGAAAAATAGTTTTTTGAAAAGTCCTTTTTTGTTCATTGCGAATTTGAACGTAGACTTTCTAGATGGTTAACTTCATGCTGTGATCCCACATAAAATTAGACCTTTAGTGGTTTTATTTACTCTCTAGAGAATAGACGGAACTACTAGTTCAAATATTTCAAGGTCGGATCGAGAATTTTGCTGGGAGAGTTTCAGGTTTCAGGTCAGTCGGATTTATTTCGTAACTCCTGAATAAATTTTATTTTCTGCGGAGTATAGTATGTAGAATACGGCATTAAGAATTGATTATAAGCAATAGAAAATGAGTCTCTGAAGATTATTTCCAAAGCCCTTCTGAAATTAGCCCTGAACATTTTTGTTTACAGAAATGATGCTATACTAGGTGGAAAGTTTAAGCAGTGAATTTCTCATTTTTTATTTTACTGAACTTAAGTGAACTTGCTTTTATAGAAATGTCTACCTTTTACAAATTCCATGCAAAAGTATTTACAAATATAATTGATTAATGAATGAAACACCAAGTAAATAAGCAAAAGTAGTAAGTAAAATTAGGTTGCATTTTAATTTTTTTTATTATTACTTTCACTTGTTTGCATCAACTTCATTAATTAGCAAGAAAATCAGTAGATAACGTGTTTTTCAGTTTATGGTTAATCTTCTTTTCTGTTTCTAGATGTTCGTTTTAGAATAGATTAAAATTACCAGTTTCATGCCTTGACAATAAATTATATCAATTAACTATTAGTTATCTACCATAACTTTTCTAAAATCCACTCCTATTTACTAATTAGTCTGTAATTAACTTTTCATGAACTTTCGTGTATGGATAACGATTTAATCAAAATTACATCAGAGTGTTTTAAGAAAAGCAGTTTGAAGACTGCATCTGAAAGCACATGTACTTGAAAAACCAAGCCGAGTAATCTAGCCATCTTCGATGACAACTACGAAACTGGCTGGAAACTGCTGACATCCAAATATAACAAAAGGTTGATCATCGCCATATGCCTAGACAAGATCTTGGACTTTCTGCCAATCCAAAAAGAATCATCAGAGAAAATAAAAAGACTGCTCGACACTACAACAGAAGGCCTTGAGGTAATCAAGAATGTAACCATCGACATCACATCTTGGAGTCCATCCACAGCAGGCATAGTTATCAGAGATTGGAATTCGGAAACTAATTGGCTATATGAGCAATCATTAGGAAACTCCCAAGTTTTTCGACAAAGAATTTAAATCCTTAGGAGGCAGAGAAAATCGAAATAAAAAAATTCAGAATCAACAGCGATAGAAGAAAACAAGAAACCTAGTGCACCATTCTGCAAGCACTGCAGCAACCGGCATCACGCAATCTACCTTTGCGGAAATTTTCTGAACCTGTCTCCAAATCATGGAAACCGCATCGCCCAAGACAAAAGCATTTGTTGCACGACAACAACCAAAGATGCCGTGCCTGGAGAGCCTACTGTAAGTGTCACACTAGCCTCTATAGAGATCAACGCGTGAACAACAACGTTGCAAGACAACAAGGGAGTGTATTACTGGCCACAGCATTAATTCGGGCAAACAAGACAGATGGCATCTACAAAATTTTTAAATACATCTTCAGCTTTATCTATTGATTCAAATGACTCGAATCTGTTTAATTTCTAGTTTAATACTACTAATTACTTTTTCATCACAAACATTCATATTTATCCTGAAATTTTTTGAACTTTTCATCCATTCTTCTAAAAATTCTTTTCTCAATTTACTATGCTTTGGTCTTATACATTTATTCTTTTAATTCGTGAAACTAGCTATCAATAATTAGAAATTATTGTAATGTTCTTTCTATATAAAACGTTTATTTATATTTAATAATATTTATTTTCACTCAATTTATTACAATTTATTTCCAGTATTTATTTACACTAAATTATTTATTTATTTATGTACAGAAGAATTTATTTATCACTAGTTAACATTTATTTCGTTCGTAACTACTAGCTGCTTGACTGTAGAACTGCCTTCTGCTTGGTCAACGCCGCCTTATATTCGTTCCGCGTGGTTCTTGATGAGCCCAGAAAGTTCGCGTTCCTTCTGGAACATTCGACAGTGGAAGAGTCTCGATAGTTCGAGATTTCTCCGGCACATTCGACCAGCTTGTTCGAGACTGTTCGAGACTTTTTCTAGAATATTACATTATTGTTCTTTCTATTTTTAGTTATCAAACAGTGCTTCCGACAACAAAAACTATCACCACAATCTACCAGTTGTTTTTTAAAGTGCACTTTTACCTTCACAATTGAAGAGAAAATGCAACTGGTCGGGTGCTAAAATTGAAACTAACACTTGTTTAAACTAGCCCATTTCAATAATGAACACTTTAAGTACCGACGAACTTATTTTATTATCGCCCCTATAAAAAGCTTTTTAAAATGATTTATAGCGCTAAGTTTCAGAATAAAAGATCTGCAATAAAAGGTACGTCTATTTTAAAAGAAATATTTAAATGTTATTTCGTATAGGGACGGCTGAAGACGTTAGGCGCCATAAGCACAGCCTAAGGGCGCTATTTGTTAAAGGACACAAAAGTAGGATCGCCATCCGGCCGATATTTTACAAAAACCCACGGATGTCAATGTAATGTGATTACTTATCAATTTCATTACCTACAATCATGAGTAATAAACATTTTCCATTACCAAGTAATTGGTAATTGATGAATCAATTGCTTTTGACATCGTTTGTATATTTGTATCCAGTTTTGGGAAAATTCAAGTCAAACTGACGATTAACGATTACGATTAAAGATTTACTTGTTAATCCTCACGAACAATTTAGAAGTAAATGAATTGTCAATCGCATGAGACGATTAAAGGTGAACTATTAATTGTAAAAATCGACCAACGATTGGAATAATCGCAAAAGAACTGTACGATTGACGATTAAATTAATTGCATGAAATAATTAACGATTAAATTACTGTGGCACGAATTACGGTATGGTCAAGCAACAGGAGGAGGAAGAAGATATTTTAAATTAATCTGCCAATCGAGAAAGATTATGTTGCTTATTTTAGTTCTTCTTCAGTTCACCATTTCAGAAGTTACTATTTATTGTGACTCTCTCTTTTTCGATACGTTCTATAAGCTTTCCCTATCTGTTTCTTCTATTACCTTAGTTTCTTTATTTTCTTTTGTTATTTATTTGTTAAACTTGGTACATTTTCTTCAACCCTTTCTAATTCCCCTTGGTTATACCAAAATGAATCTTTAAAATTATCCCTACACAGCTTCAGAATTCCATATCAATGGTCCATTTGTCTCCTGCATTTGATTTATTTTCTGCATCTAATCCCTTTAATATTTCATTTTCATTTATTCTGAAGTTTGCTCCTACTTCTGTTGCATACTTTTTACTTTTGTGTTTGAACTGCTTCTCTTGCGTAGTCTCGTTTATGCCTAGTCACTTGTATCCCCTATTCTTCTATTTTTACTATAAGGAAAAATCGTCAACCAAGAAATGCCGCTAAATTTTATCAAAATATCAAAGTAGTGAAAGAAACAGTTTTACAGTTGTGACAGTAGTGTGATCATCCTCATAATAGTTTCTAAAATTTGCGACGATTGTATTTTTCCATGGTCTACTGCGTCAAACTACACTGACTCTCTATAAGCGTTAATTATTTGTGTTTTTATTAGATTCTATTTATATTAATATTTAGAGGCAATTTATTCGGTTTTATAATTCATTTTTGTTCCGTTTGATTTCGTCGCACTCTCCTGATGGTTTTTTGTTCAGTTGACGGCTTACCATTCTGAACTCGATTTGCTACTGGTATTTAGATTCTCATCTTTGGAAGAGTTTGATGGACTCTTGTTGAATCAAATTAATAAGAAATTAATAAATTTAGTACTTATCTGTCATGCCACATAGTGTCAAGATAGTACATGGTCTTAATTTATCTGAACATCTTAATTGATCTGGGGTCACCCTGCAAATTAAGATATCCTTTTAATTGTTATTGAAACAGCTAAATCCTTTGCTGAACATTGTAATAATAAAACTCAAGAAATAGCTGTAAAATAATCAGTAGCTACTGGTAAACAAACTACAAATTACTCAAGTTACCTGACTGTATTTATGTTGTTTCCGTTTAATTCTACCTATTATACAAGTGTATAATCAAACCCATCTGCACATACGGAGTACAACTGTGGGGTTGCACAAAACCATCGAACGTAAAAATCATACAGAAAATCCAATCGAAAATTCTGAGAACTATAACAAATGCGCCTTGGAGTGTCTCCTACTTCACCATCCACCATGACCTGGGTATTCCATTTGTCTGTGATGAAATTCACAGTTTGTCGACACTTTACCGACAAGGAATAATCAGTCATAACAATAGCAGAACTTAGCACCCAACCACATGTACCAAGAAGACTGAAGAGACAATGGCCGATCGATCTTCAGCAACCAGTAGAAAATAACTGAACCCAAACCATCCCTCCAAAAGGGTTAGGAGCATCGTCAAAGAATGATTTCTCCACTCACACTACTCATACACAACAAATTTACTTAATACTACAAATAAGAGAGTAGATTGTAAATAAGCAGTAAATTAAAAACAATCTGAGCGATCTTTTAATATTGAAAATATTTAAATATCATTATTGTTTTAGATTCAAATCGCCCGATACACAGGACGTTTTCTACACAGTGGAGAAGTTTTTATACTGGCTAATTACAATTTTCTAGTGATTGTAAACTGAACTTTGCTTTATAATTGCGTTTTTTTAGTTGACTCGCTTACCTCTGATTCCTACAGTACTATTACAGCAGCCCTAGTAAGTTTGAGAAATATTTATTTTCAAATTTTGAAAAAAATATTTACTACTGGATGACAGGTTATGGAGTGGTAATTTCTAAGATCTTCGGTAGTACTACTTGTACACATGTACACCTAGAAGATTTTTTAGCCATAATTTGTGTATTCTATCAGGTTCAGCTGTTTTCCAGAATTCTCTCTCTATTGCATGTTCTTCTTCAACTGATGTAAAGTAATTATCTTGCATTTATGTAGTTGTTTGGTTTTGTTATTTATTTGGTATAAGATCAGCTTCTTTACTATACAGAGGAGTTAGCGCTTTTGTTCAAGGAGATCTTTGATGTTTGTGACTAATTAATATTGTTCCAAAATTTTTTTTGGCTGTTACAGAACTGACGATTTCGTGCCTTGCACAAATTCTTGTTGGTTGAAACTAAGTTTGGTACAGTGGCAGCTGCTGCATGCAAAGCATTATGAATCTTGTTCACCTCTAATTGCGAGGTTGCATAATGCTGTATTGGTCTGATCTATAAGTTGTATTATGCTCTAACCTCACTTTTAACTTAGGAGACTTTGGCCATTGCAGTGAACCTAAAGGCTCATACTACAATATTCATACTACTTGCTCTGCCGTTAGTATTCCACCATTGTCTTTGTATATTTCTAAGATCTCATTTGGAGCCAAATAGCCCTTCTTTACAGCCACTTGTTATTTGTTGACTATATTTTGTTTTGTGCTGAATAGTGTCAAGTCAAAAATCATAATTGTCTCTTTTAGAAGCCACTGTAGGATTACGTCTATTCGTCCTAATAAGAGTTAGGTTTTTGGAAGAGGTAAACGCTGCACGCGATCAAGGAATAGGTTAGGATGGATTTGATATCAAACTTGCAATAAGCTTGTCATGCTTGTCATCGAACCGGTTGCAAGCTATCCATCGGTTCCACCGCTTCTGCTGTTACAAAGGCAATCGCGCAGAGCAATCATACAACGAGTATACGTGCTATACTTGGCGGTTTGAATGATGCTAGTCTCTGAAATCTTGTTGGTACCTGAGACATAATTGCGGCGGGGCTGGGGGGTTTAGAGGATGGTTGTGTTGGAAGCATAGACAGTTGCAAATGTTTGATGATTGGATATCCCGAGCACTGCATGACGTGCTTGGTAAGTTGACGGTATGATGAGACTGATGTTTGGCTTATCTGATGGCCAGCAGTGTGTTCTCTAGGATGTTTTGACTTAGGTCAGGAAGCTGGCTGAGAGTGTTTAAGCTTCTTTTTGAGTTTCTTAGAAAGAGCACCGATGAGAGATCTAAGAGTGTTGAGAGCGGCGGTTTGATTCTCTCCAACTGACACACAAGGATTCGAGTCTGGCGTCTATCAAAGGATGAAAGCAATCAAGTTGAAGACAGAGACAGATAAAATGAATGAGGGTGCGCCTGTTACACTAATGAATGCGCATATAACTAACAGAAGGGAGACATCGAGACATCGCTTGGTTTCTTGTGTCCAAAAGAGTGTTCTTAAAAATGTGATGTCAAGGTAAACTTTGTTAAGGCAACCGGAAACGACGGCAAAGAAGGACGATGTTGTCTAAAGCGTGCTGCGGACGATGCGCACGAACTGAGAAGAAACTCCAACGAAAAAGAATTTTTGAAGAAGCTCCTCGTGCCATACCTTATTGAATATCTACGTCCATCTTTCAATCTGTGCTGCGCGCATTTGTTTGGAGTTTTAGGAGTGGATCCTGGGTAGACTGTGTCTCTCGAACACCTTGCCTAAGACGTCGAGGAACGTGATGGGACGACAGAAAGAGAAACCGTTTTGATGGTGATGGTTTTTCATGACAACAGAAAGTACCAAAGCTTTAGAGCTTCGGGAAAATTTTATCGAAAATCTCTCTTGTTTAGAAAGTCCTCACTTGGGGCAAATGGGACGAAAAATGGCCGGGGCGACCGGTCGGGAAGGAGTTAACGCGTTGCAATTGATTTCGCTCAAAGTCGGAGCATCTTCTGAAGGCTGGTAGATTTCGTCGAGCAGATTGGTGAAGACTTCTGCTTTTTCTTGTGGTTCTGTGACTATTTGATCGTTGCTTGTCTAAACGATGGGATTGCTTCATTTTCTGTACCGTGTCATGAATCTCTGAATAGTGGAAATATTTCAATTTTTGCAAAAACTTAAATTGACTTATATAGGTAATTTATTCATCATGAGAAAAATTTTAGCATCAATCAAACAAAATTGAAATTTCATCTCCAGCATCTTCCAGCTTTTTAAGTATTCTAAACGATTTTCAATTAACTCCAGCAAGAAGGCGTCTTCTCTTACGAATTTGAAACATTTTTTGATGAACCGTCTATGTAAATGTTTCAAGCAGCAATGGACAATTTTATACAGCTAAATTCAATGAGTTCAGTTAATTGAATTGGGTCAAAGTACAAAGTTTGTAAATGGAAATTCTTAAGCAATCAATTATCCTACTTATTATCGCATAGAAGTGTTTTACTGCGCAGTTGTTCACCTCAAGTCTTTCGATTTTTCTTTAAACAGAAATTAACTAGTTGAAAGATGTCCCGAACTATCAATTTAGTTGTAGTTCTAACTTTTTTGTGAAAAAGCAGTAACGAAAAACCCAATAGCACAATAAAGACGTTGTTAAAGTACGCACAACAGTAAAGATGTGTGTAATCGGAGATTACATTGTTGGAAAAGTTTCAGAAATATCTCTAAAATTCCCTTCTGAATTTTTGCAAAATAAAAGCAATCTTTTATTTCCTGGTGGTCTGAAGCTTAACTAAAACTTAAATTAAAACCTAACTATAAGAATTCTTAATTAAAAATGTAATTTTTACAGTACTTAACGTTCTAATTACAATAATGTGTTAGTGATACTTGTTTTTTCCTATATTAAAAATTTTAATAAGAAAACGTTTTTAGTTTCGTTCAAGGCAATTAAATAAATTGCATGGAGACCGAAGCATTATTTCCCTTGCCAAAACGTACTTACACAAAACCAGCTGTTTTAAAACAGCCTCTCCAAACCAACTGTGCCGAAATGTTCTACATCACAAATGAAAACTTTTCAAGTTTGTAAATTTCAAAATGCAATAAGAATTTATTAATAGATGTCACCCTGTTTAATGTTTAATTGTGTTACACATTACTGAAAAGTATTTAGATCGTAGTGACAAATAATTTTAAAAATTAAATTAAAAACCGCATAATATGCTGGCAATACTGTGATATTCTATAGAGAACACAATGCACAGATAAACTGGCAATCTAACCTATCATTTGTTGATGAAACAATAGGCTACCTATTCACAATACCATTTAAATCATTACATAAATGACTGATCGAACAAGCAATTAATAAACCAATTGCAATTCGTGTTTATTTCGAATTTCATAATTTAAATATTTATGATCTTCATATGTAACAAGAAAATTCTTATAAATGCATTCAACTCTTCTTTAACAGAATTATCTTAATAATTGTTCTAATAATAACTGATTTCGAATATTATTTTTTGGCCTCTTAGAATTTCCAACATTTTCAGTAGTCTGAAGTCGATCCAATAATTTTTACAAAAAGGATCGTTCGGGGTCCCAACGATTTACCGTACATTTCAGCTTCGTCTATATTTTTTTGACACTCCTCAAAGATGAATTGTAATTAGTTTTTCTCAGTGATATTTCATTTACTAAATGTAATGCAAAACTTTTGATTCCAACACAATCATCTCAGCGGTACGGTACATTCGCAGGAGTGACTGTAGAGCCTTGCACCTCAGTCTTCCGGTTCGGAAAACTGTCACGTATTGTCAGCTACGTCTTGCAATATGCAATCCTAGATTGCATTTTTCCTGCGATGGCACTGTTCAGACAGAACTCGATGGATCTAAGCATGAATCTCAAGGTGTTAGGCGTTCTGAGTGTATGAGACAACGGTGAGAGTATCATTAACAAAGCCTCA
Organism: Ignelater luminosus; assembly: GCA_011009095.1. Taxonomy (NCBI): domain Eukaryota; kingdom Metazoa; phylum Arthropoda; class Insecta; order Coleoptera; family Elateridae; genus Ignelater; species Ignelater luminosus. The sequence continues at coordinate 29,223 of VTPC01003984.1, forward strand.
GAAATATCTGGCAATCTCTTTGGGTATTTTTGCCTTCCACCAATAATAGTGGCTCTGCTGGTGTAGATTTTTAGTTCCCTTACGTTCATGGGATTTCAGATAAGTAAAATGATCAAAAAGACTTAAATGCAAAGCCTTTTGAGTATTGAGAAGGCTGACCTTGCAAAACTTATAGGTTGAGAAAAAATTCGATAAAGAAGCAAACCTACATCATAGCAGAGCAACAACCTCGATGCTCTGCAAGATGACCATGCAAGGCTGTGATATTTCCCTCGTCTAAGTATCACCAATCAACTTCGGCGTTGATCAGTTGTAACGTGCGGCTAGCTCAGTACAGGTTGATAACAGCGTCGATTTTGTGTTGAGCAAGAGCATTACTAAGTGGTTGTCTTTGAAATGCTCCGAATAGAGCATGGCCCTGTATCGTTATGTTGCATGAGGGGTGTTGAGGGTTTTAATGATAAATAAAAGACATGGTTTTGTATGAAAGATTAGGTTCGGCCTTGGCTGGTGTGAGAGGTATTGAAATTGCCGAGGTGAGGAATGCAACAACGAGAGAGGTGTAAGATCAAGCACAAGAAAACGAGCTTTTCAAGCAAAAGCAAGCAAAAATCATAACTATTCCTGCTGCTGCGAAGCAAGCTACTGTAAGCAAATGTCTTTTCGGCCTTGATGGAATTTGGTGGTTTAGTGGGTGAACGCTGTTGGACGCGGTGGGGGATGGGGAAAGATGGGTGATTACAAACTTTTCGCTTAAAACATGTCGGGCCCGGTCAGAAGGGAAGTATGGAGGTTCGGCGGGTGGACTCTGCCGTCGGTCCGGTCTCTAGTTCTCCGTCGGCTTCACCGTCTCCGTAGGTGTAAGGGCAACCAAGCCGAGTGCGCTCACTCATACTACGAGTGCACCGCAACCCACCTAGGCGCGCGCTTTTCTGCGGTTTCGTATTTTTATAGTTGAGAATATCGATTATCACTTAAGTCGAGGTCCACGAGAAGGGGTAGCGACCGTTATTGTTTGTGACATGGACCAATGACGGGATTGGATTGGTCATTGCGTGTTCTTGCACCTTGTGCTTAGTATCATTCAACCCCGCTCACGAGACCGAGCCAAGACCGACCCGTTGATCGATTTATTGATTATTCATGCGATTAATATGAACATTAAATTGAATATCTAATTAAAAACTAGGTGTTGATAGCGACTGTCTGTTCATTTACGCTAATTATTGTCTGTAGTTTTTAATATTAAAAGGGTGTTCACTGCTCTACCGAAACTAATCGTTCACTACACTCGCTATCACTGGTAACATCGATGAAGATGAAATCGGCGAAGCAGAACGCGTTCTGGCAGGTGCAGGTCATTTGATGGCCTGGACCTTGCAGTGCGGCAGCTCCTGTTACATCCACACGGGGTCGTTGATGGAAGACGCGGCCCGCAGCCGGTGGTGTTTGCGGTAAGGAGGTATCTTCCCTATGTGTCTTTGCAGCTGGACCTGGGGTTCGGTCGACGTTCTTCTGCTATCCTCGACGGTGGTCCACTTGAGCCCACGCTTTGAGATTGCTTGTGAGTGTGTGAATTCGATTCGCCGACGCCGTAGCTGGTATCTTTGTGGTGTGAGCGCGTCACGGCTGCGCATTGGTGAACCGTTGCTTGTCTGGCTAGAGGGTCGGCAGTGGCGGATACCTCGTGCTTTCTTAGTCAACGCTGGCTGGTGGGATGAGGTTTTGTGGTCGGCGAAGCTCATTTGAGACTGTTACCTCGGGTTGGACGTCGGCATGCTCCGGTGGTCGGAGGCCAGCTCGTCGTCCTGATAGTGATAGGCGTTTTTTTGTTGCGCAGGCTGACGTTGTGGTACGGGGCAGACCCGAGGATGGTGCCGCTCGTGGTAGTGAAGACAATGAAGCGGAGGCTGGTTATTGCGTCTCGTTGTCGCCTGTTGCTTCCACCAGGTTGCAAAGGGCGTCTCCGCAGAAATGGGCGGTGATTCGGTATTGTACTTGGTCCTCCGGGATATTCTTCAGCGTGCCGATGCACGCCTGGAGGAATCTTGCCGGATCTTCATAGTCCAGCCCGCGGAATTCCGGTAGGGGTATGGTTGTGGCGCTGCAGAATGTTGCTGCGATTTCAGGTCAACAATTTGTTGGATGACTAAGGCAATGACCTCGTTCCTGGAGTGGTAGGAGGGGCTAACAGTGCCGGTTCTATGCTGGTGTCACGACACCTGCTGCTGCGTTTGCTATGGTGGTGGTGGCTGAATGCTTCAGCTCTGGAACGCGTATCTACCATTTCCGGTTGTCCTTCCGTGGGTCGAATACAGACGTGAATTTGTTGCGCCCTTAGCTGAGACCACCAATTGTTACCCGTGTTAGCAGGAGCACTGCTAAGTTGTTTTTGAGAAAATGATGAATAAAAAACATGTTTTTGTATGAAAAATGAGGTTCGGCCTTGGTTGGTGCGCGAGTAGTGTTGAGATTAGCGAAGCGAGGAAAGCAAAAACGAGAAAGGTGTAGGAGCAAGCACAAGAATGCAAACACAAGAGACAAATACAACGGGCTCGTGTTTTTATAGCTGAGAATATCGATTTTCTCTTAAATCAAGGTCTACGAGAATGGGTGGACGTGACGTAAACCAATGACGGAATTGGATTGATCATTGCGTGTTTGGTATCACAAGAACATTAGACCTTTAACGGCAAGGTAAGTAGCTTTTGACGAAATAAGTGATAAGCTTATTTATTAGTGGAATTAAAGTGTTAGAGCTAATAGATTTATGTTTTAGATATTTGACGGCTGTTACCATTGAGACAACAGCGGAGAGTCTCCTTTACGTACAGAATCCACTCCTAAGAAACATTGAAAGACTGATAATAAGATACAAGATAGAAACACTGGATATTTAATGTACACCATGTTATCTGGGGAAGTACCAGTAAGAATGAAAGAAGTAAGGATGAGGAAAGTCGCTTGGATCACAGATGCATCTGATTTGATGTAACGAGACTGTAGAAAGATAGGATGATAAGACTGAAAACTTTCAATTTAACTGCGTATAACAAGACTATTAGAAAAGCGAAGGGGGATAGCTGCAGAAAGTCAGAAAGTCATAACAGCCTTAGAGGTTCCAACAAGTGGCTACACCAAACTAGAGAGTGAGACAATGTCAAAGTTGCTAAAGGTTCACTTTCTTGATTCAACAATTATAGAAGATGCAAGTAGAAACTGGAGTAGCACAATTCTGACAAAACCTTCAAAGAGGCAGGCAGAATTGATTGGGCCTCTTTGAGAAATGTAATCTCGTATAATAAAGTCAAACAGGCCGTTAACTCATTTCAGCCCTGATTGACTAACTTGTTTTTTAATTGTCATTGAAAAGAGTTAGTGAACTATGGACAGTAGAAATTGGTTTTGAAAATTCGAACCAGTTTTGAATCTTCCGCCTTTGTCCATCAGCGTCATCTACGTATATATTGTCGAACTGTTTTCTGTTCACAATATCTCGACACTATAGCGGTACTTTTGACTTTAAATTAACCTTATGGGATTTACAAACTTCAAGTGTTACTTTACGATCGTGTGAAATTCAAAGATGTAGAGTGTATCTACTGAGAGTTGGATATCCGATAACACAAATAAGAATGACTGTAGTATTTACAGAAATAGAAATTAATAAATCATGTGATTTTGCCACTTCTGTCCGCCAAAGTTTTTCCTATAAAGATTCTTCAAATTTGTTAACAGATTTGAAATAGATTTCGAAGAAATTGCACGATAGCATTTATGGTACACATTTTCACAAAATATGTTTTCTATTAAATTTCCTGTTTACAGCCACACACATTTCTATTGCAGTTGACGATAATGTACATTTAGTCATTTCGCTCAAGTCTTTTGTGAGTTTCCTTTTATTATTTTCGATGCATTAGAGCATACAACATTGAAATTATCGCGTATTAAATGCATCTATGTGGGAATCTTCCCGTGCGGAATTTCAGCCCCAAAGCACCCATAAACTCAACGCAGCTATTAGCACCGTATTAAACGTGTTTGTTTTGTAATAATTAAACGGAGCGTAACAACAAAATTAGGTATTTTCTTCAGTCGACCGTGTATTATTTTTTAATTTTTAATATTAATAATGAAAGGAAAAGGTAATAGAAATTAATTTCTCTCTTAAGGTTCTGACGAATTTATCATTTCAGTTATTTAAAATGAGCGGTATACGATAATTCAATTTAGAAAATAAAGAAACCTCGAAAAAAGGGAAAATTTTTACATGTGGAAGGGTCGGGTTTTCTATTCAAAGAAAATGCAAAGAGAGTGTGTCTTAAGCTCATTTTCCCTTTGCCCTTTCAAAAACAGCAAACTCATTGATCTTCAGCCTGCCGTGTCCAAGTACTATGGAGATTGTAGTGAATGTAAGTTTCCTTCTTTTCAGGTCAATTCTAAAACAACCCCCTTACCGTAATCAAATGCACACCCTAATGTTGGTGGTGTGTTTCAGGATACGCTTGACAGCATCGAACACATCTGCAGGCAGGATTGGTCAAGCATTCCGGACTATTCAATATCAATATTTGCTAAGAGCAACCTGAACTTGCCAGAATGCAATTGCATCTGGTCGTTTGACTTTATTAAAACAAACTCGTGACTGTTTTCCTCTCGAGTTTATATAACTAGGAAACTTTAATAACGATTTACTACTTCTACATTGAAATGAGAAGTAATTGCTTAAATTTGAGAGCCCCCTACGAATTACAGAATAAACAAGATTCAAACAGTTTATGTTGTCTCTTATACTCCAAGTTCCTCCTTCTTGCTTTTCTAAGGCAGCAAACTAAACATTTCCGGTACATTCCCTGTTTCGAGCCGACGAAAACCGCGAGGACGAAGCCGGAGATCAGCACAAACTTCTGTTTACAAGCGTTTTCAACCAGCGATTATCATGGCCTCGAGTCCCGGATTCATTTTATGCCCGCGACCAAAGCTAAACGAACACGAGCAGGTGGCTGCTATGGTCTGGATCTAATAAATGCTAAAATTATGTGTATAACAGTATCCGTTTTAACACATTGGTACAGCTAAAATTTTATTGCTTTTTTTAGTAGATATTGCAAGGAAAACAAAGATAATTGAAAAGAAAACATTTGTACGTTGCGAGATTTACTTTTATAAAAGAGTTAAAATTGCGTACATTTTACTTTAATTAAATTATAGTCCGCAATAAAAACAATTTATGAACATTAGGTATATCACACGGTAGATAGCGGCTTTTCCGTTCGTGTCGTTTAGATAAGGCTACCAACAAAAGTTGGAGAATGCCCTTAAGCTCTTTGCACTTTTCCCATAGCCTGATTAACTACCGGCGCGAAAAAAATATTTTCTGTTAAACCAATCCCCCTGAAGATCAAGGTGCTTCCAGTCGACTGTGAAAGAAAAATTTATAAAATTACACACCGTCCCTGGGCACCATATAACTCGGAAGGTCAAATAAAACGAAAAGCAATTTGAATTCGTTCCCGCAAAGTGTTTATATTTAGTTAAAAGGATTCTCGAACGTAATTTCCCGCAAGCATTCTTTAGAGAGGCTCAACCCGATAAAGGAAGGAGTAGCAGGAACTAATCTATATTAGGAAACTTAGGTGAAATTGTTATTGCTACGAGGATATGTTGGTGAGGGATTAATATCTTCCCTACTTATGTAATCCTTCTCTTACTGTTTACTGTTTACCGTTGCTGTTTTCCGCTTGGTGCTCTTAAAATCAAGCGGCAAGGAAACCTAAAAACTTTATCATTTTATATATGTATGTTCAGAGACGGGTTTTAATAAATAGTGCATATTTACTTTATAAACAGTTCAAATGCGAAACGAAATGAAATATTCATTTTAATTTTTTTGCATCTAGACATATAATAAAACGTACAAAAATGTAACCTTTCGAATTGAATTTGAAAGCTCTCCACATTTTCTATACAAATAACACGGAGTGAAATCTAAAAAGAAGAAGCCTTTGTATCCTCGTTTAAATAAACATTAAATTTTACAAAGTCTCGTGGTGTCCTGATACAAATCTGGCAAGGAAGGAGAAATGTAAATGACCGCCTGTGGTTTGAAATGAAATTTCAGGAAGTTTATTACACCCTGAATATAAATTTCATCAATATGAAAAAGTTCTGGCACGGGGGAAAATTCATAGAATGTGAGATAAATTTTGAGATAAAGAATAAGCTTTTAATCTGATTTTTAATTATGAAAAATATTTGGTGTATTGTAACTTGGGATAGGCATCGCTCGTAGAAAAGTAGAAGAGCTTTTTACTAATTATGCAAGGTGTGCATAATTAAATTTTTTTGTGATCTTTCTTGTATTTATATGCCCAAAGGTATCTTCACGAGCGATTTATATCTACACGGTGTAACCATTCGATTGGTAAAGCTCTGCATTACGGGACCATCAAAGATAAGTTTTCTTTGGTTGGTGGTTTTCCGATTATCATTGTTTTAGATTCTTCTTTACTAATTATCCTATTTCTAATTTTCAGTTTGTCCTTAAAGCTATCTTTTTTTGCTATTGGTTCTCTGCTTCTCCAGGTCATGATTCTGTTATTCTTATATTTCTAAGCCTCCACTATCCTACATTGTAAGTGCTCAGTTTCATTCTGAATTTTTTACTACGTCATCTAGTACTAGGTTGAAGAGTAGGGGATTCAATACACACCTTTGTTTTAATTCAATTTTGCTAACGAACCGGTTTGATTTCTCGTTCTTCACCATTATATGACTTTCAGTTTTTCTATATAGGCTTTGAATATTTTGTATTACGGGGTCTACGGGCCAATCCTTTGTACCTCTAATAATGCAAATTGATTAAAAGAAAACAAAGAAAAGTAACCGGACTGTCCAAACGATCATTGTCCTGGCGACGAAACCGGACTCTCTCATATGGAGCTTAGAATATTAGGAGCTTAACAGGAAACCAAATCGGTGAAACCAAAATAAAAACTCTGGCTCTAACAGAGACCATAAAGAAAGAGCAAGGCTGCGAGACAGTTAAAGACGGATTCATGCTAAAGTACTCTGGAGTTACAAGAGACCGAAGTAGTAGAGTAGATTTCCTGATTCATAGAGATTTTAGTATCTTATGCGCCCAACGAAGATGACTCATCGGAAGCGAAAGACAACTTCTATGATCAGCTTCAGAACACATTTGATGGTATCACAACGAATAACATAATATTATTGTGAGACCTCGACGAAAGGATAAGAGCAAAGACGTAGAAGCTGTAACAGAAAAACATGGGATGCTACAGGTCTGCATAGCAAATAATTGGCTTTTCTTGGGCCTCTAGTCACTGATGAAGTTTGTTCATACAGTTATTGTGGTCCTACTGCGCACCTGCCGCTACCAAGTCAGTTAATGACTCTATGTGCTGAATTACAGACCGTCCAAACATTGAGAACAGTGTCTCCCACCCATAATTATCGAACGGAGTACACAACATTGCGTTCACTAGATCTTGCTCGTGCTTGTGCTTCTAGAAACTTCGATGTTACCTCCGGTCCACATAAAAAGCAATGAGTTTTAAAGTCAAAATGAGAGACAAATGATCGTCATTGCTGGTTTAAAGTGCACCGCTATCGATGTTTTTCCCTTTAAAAAAAATGTTTTTGTCATCCTTTCTTTTGCTTGCTTCTTACTTGCTTTACAAAACGTTTTTATACCTCATTGTTTTACCTCCGCCAATCAACACACTGTCGCATATAAAACGCTTAGACATGACGCACAGAGTTGTTTTCCAACAAATAAAAACGACAGAAACTATTCCAAATGAAGGTAATAAACAAGGTTGATGCAGCCCGACACGAAGTTAGAAGTGCAACTGATTTCTAAAAAAGTATAAGAGCCTCTTTTTCTCACCATGACTTGGGGAGTAGTCCTGTTGAAAAAGGGGAGGCTGAGCCAATTTCAGGGATATGGGAGGCAACAGGGGGCGGTTTATCCAGTTTAAGTACATACAAAAAAGCAACACACACAAAAATCTTAAAGACAATTTTATATAGTATCTACTTACAGAGGCATATCTTTATTATGCACAGCGAGTAAGATTTATGAAAGTTTGGTGGCTTGATCGAGTTCTTTTGCCAAATTCTCTAGTTCCTACGGTTGGGCGCCTAAAAGGCGCGACAAGTGCGACCGTAACGTTCACTGGGGTCAAACGGAACACACAAGAAGTTCTCTTCTCTTTTTATCTATGAAGTCATCTTCAAGGTCAAGAAACCCGTTCCGAACCTCGAGACCTCAACCAAGACGGCCCGGAGGATCGGATCGACGAACTATTGGACATTCGAGATCTAGAAATAACCATCTACCGCCCGCAGAAAATCGGACTTGATTCGGTCATCTTCGGCGTTTTTCAGAAGTTTTTTCTTAAACAACGGTCATGATTCGGCAAACGCGTCTGGATGTCCGCCAGTGGCGTGTCCTCGTTTGGGATCATTTCACAGAAAAAAAACGAAATTTGTTTCTCTTTGGACGTTTTCGGCTTGGTTAGCTGACGTGCTGAAGCGTCGGCATTCGCACCTTCAAATACACTCTAGAAAAAAACACGAAAAAGGTTCCACGCTTGCTTTTCTAACGGGGTGTCTTCAGGATCAAACACGCAAAACATGTCAAAACCGATCGTATTATTATGGATGATTACCGTCGTGTTTTTGATTTTATTATTTGATTTCATTGAAGATTTGATCGATAAGGAGGTACAAGATTTTTAGGTATCTGGTGGATTCGATGTTTTTAGTTTTTCGTTGTTGACATTCGAGCTATTCGTCTTATCAACTGGAAATTATAACAGCGGTAAAAACAACTTCTTTTCGAAAAACAACTTTTCCTTTCCAAAATGCGCTTTTTCTGTCGGGTTGAATTCGAAAATTCGTTTGGAGAATCAAGCTGATTTTGGATAGCTTTTACTGGCTTTGCGGAAAAAAGTTTTGTCTTTGAGTTCAGATTTCTCTGCAACGATTTCGAAAGCTATTTATAAAGTGTACGAATTCATGTAAATCTACCGCTACATATGCGTCTACTAAGGATTTACAATGTCTAGATTTTCATTTAGTGAAAACCGCAGGTTTTTATCTTCAAGCATTTTGAAGTCATTTCAATTGTGAGTTGACCATTTTTTCCTTCTTTTGAATGATTCCACTGCATTTTGTACTAGATTTAAAATGTCTATACTTTACATACAATATAAAATGTGTGCTGTGATAATTATTTGTGTACGTTAGTACGTATGCTTCCTGCAAATAACAAAGAAATGTTCTAATGTGAATAAAATTTATTCAACCATTTTCAAATCAAGACCTCACAAGAAAGAGAGTTGTAGAACATGACAGCATTGTAAATAAAACTTTTTCGAAACGATGATGACGTATGATGATGCATAGTAAGCATATTAAGTATTTGCGGAGTGCATCTACGTACTGGGTAGCAATACAGAACCAAGAGATGTAGAACCCTTTGACGAAAGTAAAGCATGAGTATACGTTTTCAATTGATATTCCTAACCATTTCCATTGTTCAGTCAGCCAAGGTTTGAATTTTTTTTGCAAAGCAACATTTTGCATAGCGACGTAAATTACAAGTAGAAAGACAACACCGAGTTTTGTATTTCTTTAATGCGGTACTTGTCAGCGTCACTGTAGATAAAATTACAATAACTAAAGTATGATAAGACCAATGATTCAGAAATCATTTTCTTTTGAGTAAAATCTAAACTATATCAGTATTAAGGAAGAATAAACTTTTTAAAGTAGTTTACAAATATGTTACTTGAATCTCAAATTCCTAGCTTTCTGGTTTAATCTCCAACTGGAATTTATTGATTATTTATATACCTAGGTTATGATCATTTTTAACAGGGCTTTTTTCGAGAAAGCAAAAAAACTTGTGCATCTCAGTGTATGCCTGAAATTTCTTAAAATTTATCTCCGTGTTTACTCGCAAATTAGTATTTTTTCTGTTAATTCATTAAAAAAGAGGAATCATCGGTAAGTACAGTAGATATTGTTTCCTTTATAATTTTCGAGATCTCGCTCAGTTTTCTGGTCACGAATGAACGGTATTTTAAGCAGTGCACTTTTAAATATTAAAATTTCAACGAAAGCAATTAAACTACTCGGAGCAGAACTGAATACGACTACTCGCTTTGACGTTCAAACATCGAATGATCTAATATCTAATAAATTTGTCTTTACACGTCAAATGTTTCCACTTTTACATTAAAAAAGGCAGTTATACTATTAATTCCTCTGTTGTATAGGGCGTCCGAATCAATTACAAATTAAACTTATTAAAACACTTCTGTAATATCTTTATCCTAAACCACTTATTAATTAATTAATCATTAACCGATTTTAATTGTAATTAATGTGATATGCACACATAGTGGCTTTAAAATCGTGTACATAATCTGCAGAAAAGTTGATGAACATGCTGTATCTACTGGTAATTTTGGAAGAATTCGACACAGTTCTACAGCAAACGACTGCCCACAACAGACAAAAAAATTGAAGTGCGCTGTTAAGAATTTAATTTCAGGATGAAAATATTATAACGACTACAACGGAATTAGTCTGAACTTTGCTTAAGTTTATTTTTTAAGATGAGAGTGATTGAGGAAATTGCAGAAGCCTAGGTCACTTTGATGATTTTAAATTCCGTAGAAAAACGAGCGATAATGTAAACTGCAATTCGCCAACAGGACTTCACTCAAAACGTTTTAGTTTCAATTATCAGCATCCTTTGTTTATATTACCCTGACAACAAGAACGGGCCACACTAGACCGATTTTATGTACGTAACTGGACATGCCGTTTGTTTAAAAATCACAAATTGTTCTATAGAAAATTTAGAATACTTTTGCTCATATGGCGCAGATTAGCTAGTAAAACCTATGAATACATTCTTTGGCGGGTATTGGAATAACCACCCCTTCAACATCTAGGTCGAATCTCTTTCTGGAACTTTGGTAAAATAAGGAAGAAATTTAGAAAAGAAACAACGTTTTAAGTATAATGACTAATGACAGTTATCAGTTTCCGACTGACCACGACGTCTAGTCCCGGACTTACCGAAGATTGCTACACACTAGTTTTTTGTTGACTACGATGTCTAGCAGCAGACCACTTGAAAAGCTGCCATCTACGAGATCCATGTAAAGCCCAACAGATTTCTGCCAACTATGACGTTCAGCGTCAGACGCCTCAAGATTACTACCCATCAGTTTCCTGCCGACTATGACGCATAGCCGCAGATCGCCTAAAACACTACCCCCTTCAGAATCCAGCAGAATTCTGCCAACCAAGACACCTAGCTCCGGGCAGCCCGAAAACTGTTGCCTACAAGGTCCATTACAGGTCCATCGGTTTCCTGCCAACCACGACGCCTAATTCGGGATCGCCCGTAGACAGCCACCTACGAGAATCATAATAAACCCATTCGTTTCTGCCGATCACGAAAAACGCAACCTGCGAGGTCCATAATAAGCCCATTGATTTTCTATTGATCATAACGACAATACCCAAACCGACTGACTGGCACTTTTGAGAATCATACCGGACGCAGCAGTTTCCTGCCTAAAGCTGGACCTCTTGAATACTGCCGCCTACAAAACTTATAATGCACCTATCAGTTTCCCGCTGATTACGATGCCTAACCCCGGACCGTCTGAAGACGGCTACCAGCGAAAGCCGTAATGGTTATACTAGTTCCCTGCTAAGCACGACCACTACTCCGAGCCGCCTGACGATTGCCACTTGTGTGTTCTAACCACAACGCCTAACCCTGGACCACTTGAAGACCGCCGACTACAAGACCAGCTTCTTGCTGACGACGACGTCTAGCCTCATGCCACCAGAAAACTACTGCCGCTTACGATGTTCATGACGGACCCAGCAGTTTCCTGCCGACCAAGACGCCTAGCCCCAGACCACCTGAAGAATGCCACCTACATGATTCATGCCGTGCCCATGAGATTTCTACCGATCACAATAATTAGCCGTAAACCTCTTAAAGGCAGCCACCTACAGAGTCCTAGGTGGACCTACCAGTTTCTTGCCAACTATGACGCCTAGCCCTAGACCGTGCATAGACAGCCTACTACGAGGATTATAATGGGCCCATTCGTTTTCTGCCTACCACGCTGCCTAGCCCTGAACCACCCGAAGACTGCCACCTAGGAGAGCCATATCGGACCGGATACCACAGCACCTAGTCTCGGACAGCTCAAAGATTGCTACCTATGACGTTCATGTCGTTCCTATCAGTTTTTACTGACCTTAATGCTTAGCCGTGGACTATCCAAAAACTGTCACCCACGAGACCCATAACGAACCCATCAGTTCCCTCCTTGCGGAAATGCCTAACTCCCGACCGTTTAAAGGCTGCTACTTAGAAGGTCCAGAACAGGCCCACCAGTTTACTGCCGGCCACAATGGTGCAGATAAGCCGACAGTTTTCTATCTGGGCCTCCCGAAAACATCCAACTGCGAGATGCATAATGAGCCTGTCAGTTGCCTGCCAACGACAGTGACTATCCCCGAACCGATTGACGATTTCCATCTGCGAGAATCATGCCGGGCGCTTTAGTTTTTTGCCGACCACGACGCCTAGCCCTAGACCGCCCGAAGCCTGCTACCTACAAAGCAAATGATAGACAGACCAGTTTCCTGCTGACCATGCCTAACACTGGACCTCCTGAAAACTGCTACCAGCAAGAACCGTAATGATTTCACCACGACCACTACTCCGAGTCTCCTGAAAGCTGCCACCAACAAGGCCCCTAATGAACCTATCAGTTTCCTGCCTACCGACCATGACACCTAACTTTGGACCGCCCGAAGATTGACACCTACGAGGCCTATAATGCAACTACCAGCTTCCTGCCAACCACGACACCCAACGCCGGACCGCATGAAGACTGCTACCTACCAGACACATCACAACGATCACCCCGAGCTGACTCAGTATAGCCAGCTGCGAGATTTTTGGCAAGCGTATCAGTTGCCTGTCGACCACGAAGCTTAGCCCCTCATCACTTAAAATCTTCCGCCTACGCTACAGCCATACTGGATTCACCAGTTTCACGACACCTAGTTCCGAACTGCCTGAGAATGCAACCACGGCTTGATCCATGCCGAGCCTACCAGTTTTTGGCGACCAGGACGTCTAATCCCCAGCTGCCTAGAGATTGGCACCGACGCGACGGTTGCCCTGAAGATTGCCGCCTACTGCTTGTTTCATGCGGAGCTCATCAGTTTCCTGCTGACCAGAACCGCCTAAAGATTGCCACTTACTGCTAGGTCTATGTCAAACTCAATCCTTTATATCACGACGCCTAGCCCCGGACCACGTGAAGATGATCGCCTACGTTTGAGTCTTCATCACACAACCTGGGTCTCTTTGGAAATTTAACTGTACCGTAGATTTCTAATAGTCTGATAGTTATGTGCTTTTAGTTGTCCATTGTACTTAAATGCAACGATGTTGCTGTTTATTATGGTCATATTACAATCATTATTATATCTTGACCTACTATTACTATTTGCATAATTCTTTCTACACACCCTTGTTTTTGGATACCAATGAAAGGCTATTACTACTGTTTTTCTTTTTTTCTTGCTCACGGTAATTGTTTAGTTAATTCCAGAAAGGAGAGATTCCTAGACGGTTGCTGTGCAATTGCCATAGGAGTACTAACAGCTAAGAGTTCTAATACTTTTAAAGTTTCACGATACAACAGGTAAGTAACTCTTTTACATCTCTTGATTTATGTTAGCTAAATTTTGTAAGAGGGATTGAGATATTTGATAATCTTCTCGTTGTTTGGCAAATAATGTGATGTGAATTAGAAATCTTGAAAGTGTGCCCTTTTTTATGGTCATAGAAATTTCTGTATCATTTATTAAGTAATTAGTTAAATGAAGGTAAAAATAATTTACAGACAGGGCAATAATAAAGTGTTTGCATTTACGTGGGTTGTAACAATAATAACAAATATAATGCAAGAAAGTCAAAGATATAATTGTAATTTAAATTTATAATCAAATAAATTTAATTTACTATAATTTTAACTAATTGTTTTCATGATCCAACCTTAATTAAATGCGTATAAAGAGCCTAATCTAGCGTGAGCAAATAAGATACCAGACAGTCTTACAATCTAAGCATGTCAAGTCAAGATTTCTTATTAAATGCTGAGACAACAAAGATGTCTCGTTTTCTTAAAATAAAATGTAATCGAGGTGTATTGTCATCCTTTTCTTGATTATTATTTTGATAAAAATTGCAAAAGACGTTGAAAGTAGCCACACGCATATAAAGGTTTGAGCAATTCGACAATTTATAATAATTGTTGAAATAGCTTTGTAAGCCTCGAAGACAATAATAATAATCCAAGAATTTTTTTTTCGATAAAATCAGAATTTAAAGGTGAACTTTACACAGAGATTATGATTTTAATAAATTTTGGCGTGTTTTCCATAATAATAATAATTCAAGAGACTTTAAAAATGCAAATAATCAAAAGTATCCAGGAATAAATGAAAATTTATACCGACTTTATCATCGCTTTTTTATTATAACTAACTCCACTTTTCCATAAGTTCCGATTTTTGTTTTCTATGTGAACTCATCGGTTCCAATATGATGGTATAAACGTGGTCATCGAAAACAGATTCTCCTTTAAACCTCTAAATCCCAGAGTCACCTACTTTTGAGTTTAGTTATTGGAGTTGATCCAGGGTTTCCCCGAAACCAAGTGTTGGGGATGCGGTAGAAGTCCGAAAGTCGACCGCGCCTGGAGGGCACAAAAGTCCCTCGAGGGCAGTTCGAGCTCAGAGCACGTGGGCTCGCGAACATCTTATTTTAGTGCACACTAACTCGCGGGATGTTGGTCCGAATTGCAATGCCTTTCGCAGACGTGGTCCTTTCGTATTGACCGACACCCGAGTTTACCTTCACCTTTTGTTCCTTTTTGCTTGTGTTTCTCATTGTTTAGCTCATCTTTGTTTCGAGACAATTGTTTGCTTTGGCGCATTTTTTGCGCAACATATAATGTAACCCCAAGTTTCAACATTCTTTATGAAGGCAGATGAAAGCTTGAGCTTTTTGTAGTTAATGGAATGTTTTAATTAAATGATTTTACTTAAAGATTGAACTGAGAGACTTATTTGTTAGATTACAATGGAAGATAATATAAATTTCGACAGATTTCAGTTGATTTCAATTTATTTATTTGATTTTAAACAAGTGCGCAGTTTAATTTTTTTAATTGAAAACGACAATTAAAACCTTGTATCATACAAAATCTATTTTTCTTGTTCTGTTTTCAATTTATTATTGAATATCAATTTGAAAGAGTCGTACTTTTGATTTTAGTAATTAGAGAGAACACTTTTAATAACGTAGTAGATCGGTCAATAATTAATTTAAACAAGACGTTTAGAAAAGATGACATTTAATAGTTCTGGTTTAAATAAGGAAAAAGGAAATGAACGTGCTAATTCTGAAACTTATCAAGTTATCATTAAAAAGAGTATACAGCTGTAATTACTGGGAGTGTTCGATTTAAGTATAGTTTAAAGAGTGGCCAGATGTTCAATAAAATTACATTTGATGGTTATATTCTTCGACAATTTTAAAGTTCTTGGTTTTTATCATCACTTAAATCAGGGCAATTAAGCTGATAACAAAAACAGCCATTTTCTCCCAATGATTAAACGAAATTTGTTTTTAAATTTACCCGACATTTGTATTTCTCAAATCGTTCATAATAATCAGGGTAAAAGCACCAAAACAATTATTTTATAAAATTTATTTTTCACAGCTTATATCCTAGCCGATTTTGGTTATGATGTTTGGATGTCAAACGTACGAGGCACAAGATATTCACGTAAACATACTTATTTAAACCCCGAAAGAGATTCTTTGGAATTTTGGGATTTTAGTTGGCACGAAATAGGTGTTATTGACGTACCAACAGTGATCGACTACATTATAAATAAAACAATTGAAAATAAACTGTTGTATATTGGACATTCACAGTGAGCAACTGTTTTTTATGTCATGTGTTTAGAAAAACCTCAATATAAGGACAAAATCAAAGCGATGTTTAGTTTGGCGCCTATTGCTTTCTTAAAACATATGATTAGCCCTCTCTTACTAGTTGTTGCTGAATTTAGAACTGGAATATTGGTGATACACATTAAGGGTTTATCTTTACTAACAACCTTTATTTATGTAATAGGTACTCTACAATGTCCTTAATACGTATGAATTTCTTCCACGAAATGAATTTTTAGCCCAGCTAGGCAACACATTTTGCAACGATAATTCTACCTTTCAAATTCTCTGCACAAACGCCCTTTTTGCTATTTGTGACTTTAATGAGAAACAAATGAATTCAAGTTTATTGCCTATAATAATGGGTCATACTCGATCTGGAGCATCAATTAAACAAATTTATCATTTCACACAAGGAGTTAAATCAGGTAACGGAACTTTTCGGGATTCTATATGTTTTCTTTTTTCAATAAAATTTAGTTTTAGGAAAATTTTAAAGATGGGATTACGGATGGGTCTCTAACTTAGATTACTATGGCGACACATCTTTTCTTAATTATAACCTTAGAAATATATACGCGCCAGTTTATTTATTTTACAGTAAAATGATTGGTTGGCGCATGAATCGTTGTACCAAAACGTTGTACAGAAATCTTGTTAGCGTATTTTAATAGAGCACAAAAAGTGGCAATGTAAAAGTGGTTTTAGTTCCAATATTTCATCAAATAAATGAAAGAAAAAATAAAAACAAAAATCTACTTTTTTTTAAATATCTCAGAATCTATCTAAGATATCTAAGTTTTGCAAACGCCAACAAAAACGTCCTATAAATAGCCAACTTTCATCCCATTTAAACCATCCTGTATCTCTTATCCTTTCTAAGATTCCCATGCTGTGCATCCTTATCTTGGACACACTGTATATTCAGACTATGTACACATCTACAATAATGCGTTTAAAACGACAGAAGGATTTTATATTCCTCGGCTAGATTTCAATTGAGCGACACGTTTTCTATCTTT
>VTPC01003984.1:47014-65922 GCA_011009095.1 Ignelater luminosus
TTAATTATTGTACCGACCATGATATGAATAACGCTTTTATCTTATCCGATTTATTATCGGTACTTAAAGCCCTTGAACATTTGCATAGCTTAAACTACCAAACGTGTCCAGTTCTTTATTAAATTAAGCATATTTATCATAAATTGCAATTAAAAAACAAATGCATCGCCTTTGTAGGAGTTAAAGCTCATGCTGGTATAAAGCATAATGAATAGCAAAACAAGCATCCTACATCAAGGCTAACTCTCCATGTAGAATAGGTATTTTGGATACCTAAAGTTAGAATTAGAAAGAAGTGGCAAGAACGATTGAGACATCACAGTACAAGATCTTACCCTTTCGCTTATTTGTCCCAAAATACCTCAAAAGTATTGGCATGACTCTATAAAGGCGTCTAGAAGATATATAACTAAATTAATCAGGTTTAGGTTTGGACATGCCAATTAGTCAACTCATCCCAAAAGATTTAATATTGTGTCCAGACCGACTTATGCGATCAATGTAACGTTGTATGTGATTTGGATCACACCTTTTCTAATTGCACGAAATATTCAAATACATTAACTGTGAGTGTAATATGTCCGCTCCTTTCAATCCGTTTCATATCATAACTCTGCAAAGTAATCTAGCAATAAACTGCTTCATGTCGTATTTGCGTGATAACAACATTAAGCTACAGGCCTACATGTTTGCTACGAAATGTTTTCATCGGCCCAAAACAAGAAGATATGTGACCTTGTTTTAATTCTTTTTGTGATTTTCATAAACAATCCCAACGTTAAGCTAATTGGCCAATCCAAGCCGAATAACTTTGAGTTGTTACTTGTGATCACAAAATAAAACTGAATAGATGATGTTGAAATTAAAATAAATTTTCTTCACTAACCCGAAAAGATACAAAGCTGAACATCGCATGTGGAATAAAACGCATCAATATAAAATCAGGACATATACAAAGGAATAGAAAAGACTTACCTGTTTGTTCTATATCCAAACTGTCGAACTTGCTGGCAACCTCACTAATCACAGCACTGTTTTCACTTTTAAAGTTTATTTTGCCCGACAAAAACCGATTTTGTTATTATTATAGTTACAGTCGATTTTAAGCAAATATTCGATTTAGGAACGCGTTTAGGTTTTACACTTTACAGTTCCTGAATAATTTTAAAATTATAAATATTGCAAAAAGACAGTCGTATTGCTCTAATAATATTTTTCGTTGTGCTGGCTACTATTCTAAAAAGTATCAGTACTCTGTTAGTTTTTTACTGTACTTTCTAGTAACTAAGTATCTAAATTTAAAAGACTAAAATTTACATAATTCACAGTTCGTTTGTTTTATTCTTATTATCTAAAAATTAAATTTATTTCTGTATGTATCAAGTTTAAAATACGCACAGAGGAAATACTATTTAGTAGTTTTAGCTGCTGTAGCACCCTGTATATAGTAATACATACTATTTTTACTTAGCCGTTTGAATTCTGTTATTTTTGACCTGTTCAGTGACCTTGGCGGGGCTTGCGCACTACGATGGAACAAACATGCGTCGAATAAATCAAGCGTTTAAATTGTTATCACTAATAATTAGTAATTAGTAAGCATAAACAAAAAAACAAGACAGTCCCAGTACCCTATCAATGTTTCACTGAGCTGTCCGGTAATTACCTAACAAAAGAAAACTACGGAGATATAATATTCTGAAAAAGTTTTTCCGTAATTTTAAATTTGCAAAAATTATTACGAAAGACAGTTTCAGTGCTCTAATAATAATTTTAACTGTGCTGTCTAGTTCTTGTACGTTTTTTTCAAAGCAAAACTCACAATTTTATAATACGCTGAAAAGATGTCTGCTATTAACTAACTAAAAACTATCAAAAATCTACATAAACCAAGATTCATTTACTTTGTAATTTAAATCTGAAGTATGTGCCATAAGAAATTTAGTACACACATTAGATAATATAAACCACAATAAATACTATAAAGTAAAACTAGCTGTTGTCATACCCTGTATATAAGTTTTCCACTCTGGCATCTTTGACCCAGTCAATGACCTTTCCAGCGCTTGCGTACTAAGTACAATTCGATAATAATTTTGAAACTTTTAACAATCATTTGCATCTTAAATGGTGTTTTAGAGAGACGTTTCTTTAATTTTATAAAATTCAAATTATTAGGAATAATAAATTGCAACTACTGCCTTGTTTAAACGATGATGCCGGTTCGTTGTTTTGGATTTTATAAAACAATCATTGCACTCTTATTACACAGTAACACAACACTATATAGTTTTGCAAAGTATTTACCCGAAAAGCACAGTTTCATTAATTTCACACTAAACTTTAAAACAAATTCGATCTGATTTGTTCCGTGTATGCTAAAACTGAAAATGGCGCGGGGCCGCTAAAAACTAATGAGGGCGCTCGCGTAGCAAAAAGTGAAAAGTAAAACAAAAAGCAAACGAAGTAAACATACGATTTTTAAGCAGTAAAAATGTTAAATTTAAAAATGTTCTCTTCTCAGATAAAATTAAATAATATCATTGTTTTTTTTTAAGACTCATAACTTCTTTCACTAGGCAGAATTATAGTTAATTAAAATGAAGTAACATGAAGAATTTGCAGTTTCTAAATCTCAGCTGGTCGCATGACTTTAGGACTGTCAATTCTAAAAACTACTCTTAGTAGCTAACTTTATTATGATTTTGATTAGAAAACTGACATATGAGTAACATAACCTAACTAATATACTATAATATTTATTAAATGTTAAAAGAAAAATCTCCAGTGAGTGTGACTAAAGAATCTAATGATTAACATTAATTACCAAAAATTGAGAATAGAGTGCAGTAATAGAAACTTCCTGATATTTTGAATCAAATCAAATGTGTTTGAAAAGCTCCTTGAAATATAATCTTTGTAATACTATAAGATTAGGAATTAATAAGCATAAATATAACAAAAATCAACTTTGTTGCTTTCCCACGTATTTTATTCTATTATTTTTATAAGTAAACTACATTAAATATGTTTTGAGAATTGCTTTACGTCAACAGGTGAGTTCTAAGATTATAAAAGAGTTACATGCAAGTGTAAACAGTGATGGCAATATCAATTACCTTGCATTTCCAGCAATTAATAAGTAAAATACCTTTTTATCTTCTTCAGGCAATAACTAAACATTCCATAAAATAAACTATGTCTGTTAGTAAACAGTATCATGGCAATGGAATTATGCAGAATTATAAAGAATTATAAAGAAACTTCTGTCCAATACCCACACTGGTGAAAAGTCTTCTAAGGTAATGAATGTGTACTTATAGAAATGTCCTATATTTTATATCATTTCTGTGATATAAGCACGTACATTATACAATAAATATCAATTAAAAATAATAGATCAATATATTTAAGTTACCAGCAGTTTCTAAAAGATTAATACCTAGAGACTTGTCTTAAATACTTGGAAAGCTAATCTGCTTAGCTTTAGATAATAATTATAATTTATCTTTTTTTGTACACTCCAAAACATAACTCACCTAATATTAAGAACATGGCAGACAAATACATTACGTCATCAGGGCACAATCACAAGATAGGATTCAAATAAATTCGGTCTACCATTCAAATCCTTCTTGTTTATATAGAGAGAAGTAGTAATAATTAGTGCTTAATAATTACAAACTTAAATTAGGAAAAAGCAAGAAAAACAAGTCTGTGATGATGTGGCAATTTAAATAATAATAATAACTGAGTTATATGTTAATTATTGGATAGATTACTTGCATGTGTAGCTTTAAATTGCCATGAAAATAATATGTGTTACACCAACATTCATTGTTCACCCAAGGCTGTTTACATGAAACACTTGGCAAGTCTTTAAATGCTTTAAATAAATTATTGTAGTGTATAAATTTAAAAAGTAAAAGATCTCTCAAACAGGCAAGTTTGGTTAGGTGGAGTTATCTAGAGATATTATATACGTTTGTTCTGAAGGTAATTTTATTTTTTTGTTTAAATTATGCAGCATCTACTGCTAGAGTCATTAGCTGCACATATAGGTGGCGGGCAGGTAGATCATGTCACAAGTATATACAAAATATAACAGGCTATGTACTACGATAAAAAGTTCTGTAATGAGCGAGAAAATTATCGCTAGCAACGAAGGAAAATCAGGTACTTAAGATGATAGACTATTATAATCAAGACATAACAGATAAATTCACATCTTTTCTCAATGATTTTAAAACCATATTTAGTCAACTACTTAATCAAAACGGCATTATTATAACCATGCTGACTACTGTCATAAATAAACTGACGCAATAATGGTTTCTTCATTGAGAATAGCAGCCTGGAATGCCAACGGGGTAACTTTTTCTTCTCTCTTGGTCCTCACTTTTTAGTAGCTGGAGACAGGAACGCCAAACACACGGCCTGGGGCTAAGCAGATTAGCTTTCCAAGTATTTAAGACAAGTCTCTAGGTATTAATCTTTTAGAAACTGCTGGTAACTTAAATATATTGATCTATTATTTTTAATTGATATTTATTGTATAATGTACGTGCTTATATCACAGAAATGATATAAAATATAGGACATTTCTATAAGTACACATTCATTACCTTAGAAGACTTTTCACCAGTGTGGGTATTGGACAGAAGTTTCTTTATAATTCTTTATAATTCTGCATAATTCCATTGCCATGATACTGTTTACTAACAGACATAGTTTATTTTATGGAATGTTTAGTTATTGCCTGAAGAAGATAAAAAGGTATTTTACTTATTAATTGCTGGAAATGCAAGGTAATTGATATTGCCATCACTGTTTACACTTGCATGTAACTCTTTTATAATCTTAGAACTCACCTGTTGACGTAAAGCAATTCTCAAAACATATTTAATGTAGTTTACTTATAAAAATAATAGAATAAAATACGTGGGAAAGCAACAAAGTTGATTTTTGTTATATTTATGCTTATTAATTCCTAATCTTATAGTATTACAAAGATTATATTTCAAGGAGCTTTTCAAACACATTTGATTTGATTCAAAATATCAGGAAGTTTCTATTACTGCACTCTATTCTCAATTTTTTGGTAATTAATGTTAATCATTAGATTCTTTAGTCACACTCACTGGAGATTTTTCTTTTAACATTTAATAAATATTATAGTATATTAGTTAGGTTATGTTACTCATATGTCAGTTTTCTAATCAAAATCATAATAAAGTTAGCTACTAAGAGTAGTTTTTAGAATTGACAGTCCTAAAGTCATGCGACCAGCTGAGATTTAGAAACTGCAAATTCTTCATGTTACTTCATTTTAATTAACTATAATTCTGCCTAGTGAAAGAAGTTATGAGTCTTAAAAAAAAAACAATGATATTATTTAATTTTATCTGAGAAGAGAACATTTTTAAATTTAACATTTTTACTGCTTAAAAATCGTATGTTTACTTCGTTTGCTTTTTGTTTTACTTTTCACTTTTTGCTACGCGAGCGCCCTCATTAGTTTTTAGCGGCCCCGCGCCATTTTCAGTTTTAGCATACACGGAACAAATCAGATCGAATTTGTTTTAAAGTTTAGTGTGAAATTAATGAAACTGTGCTTTTCGGGTAAATACTTTGCAAAACTATATAGTGTTGTGTTACTGTGTAATAAGAGTGCAATGATTGTTTTATAAAATCCAAAACAACGAACCGGCATCATCGTTTAAACAAGGCAGTAGTTGCAATTTATTATTCCTAATAATTTGAATTTTATAAAATTAAAGAAACGTCTCTTTAAAACACGATTTAAGATGCAAATGATTGTTAAGTTTCAAAATTATTATTGAATTGTACTTAGTACGCAAGCGCTGGAAAGGTCATTGACTGGGTCAAAGATGCCAGAGTGGAAAACTTATATACAGGGTATGACAACAGCTAGTTTTACTTTATAGTATTTATTGTGGTTTATATTATCTAATGTGTGTACTAAATTTCTTATGGCACATACTTCAGATTTAAATTACAAAGTAAATGAATCTTGGTTTATGTAGATTTTTGATAGTTTTTAGTTAGTTAATAGCAGACATCTTTTCAGCGTATTATAAAATTGTGAGTTTTGCTTTGAAAAAAACGTACAAGAACTAGACAGCACAGTTACAATTATTATTAGAGCACTGAAACTGTCTTTCGTAATAATTTTTGCAAATTTAAAATTACGGAAAAAACTTTTTCAGAATATTATATCTCCGTAGTTTTCTTTTGTTAGGTAATTACCGGACAGCTCAGTGAAACATTGATAGGGTACTGGGACTGTCTTGTTTTTTTGTTTATGCTTACTAATTACTAATTATTAGTGATAACAATTTAAACGCTTGATTTATTCGACGCATGTTTGTTCCATCGTAGTGCGCAAGCCCCGCCAAGGTCACTGAACAGGTCAAAAATAACAGAATTCAAACGGCTAAGTAAAAATAGTATGTATTACTATATACAGGGTGCTACAGCAGCTAAAACTACTAAATAGTATTTCCTCTGTGCGTATTTTAAACTTGATACATACAGAAATAAATTTAATTTTTAGATAATAAGAATAAAACAAACGAACTGTGAATTATGTAAATTTTAGTCTTTTAAATTTAGATACTTAGTTACTAGAAAGTACAGTAAAAAACTAACAGAGTACTGATACTTTTTAGAATAGTAGCCAGCACAACGAAAAATATTATTAGAGCAATACGACTGTCTTTTTGCAATATTTATAATTTTAAAATTATTCAGGAACTGTAAAGTGTAAAACCTAAACGCGTTCCTAAATCGAATATT
The DNA here is from genome assembly GCA_011009095.1 of Ignelater luminosus. Lineage (NCBI taxonomy): Eukaryota > Metazoa > Arthropoda > Insecta > Coleoptera > Elateridae > Ignelater > Ignelater luminosus. The sequence goes on from VTPC01003984.1 coordinate 53,834, forward strand.
TGCTTAAAATCGACTGTAACTATAATAATAACAAAATCGGTTTTTGTCGGGCAAAATAAACTTTAAAAGTGAAAACAGTGCTGTGATTAGTGAGGTTGCCAGCAAGTTCGACAGTTTGGATATAGAACAAAGAGGTAAGTCTTTTCTATTCCTTTGTATATGTCCTGATTTTATATTGATGCGTTTTATTCCACATGCGATGTTCAGCTTTGTATCTTTTCGGGTTAGTGAAGAAAATTTATTTTAATTTCAACATCATCTATTCAGTTTTATTTTGTGATCACAAGTAACAACTCAAAGTTATTCGGCTTGGATTGGCCAATTAGCTTAACGTTGGGATTGTTTATGAAAATCACAAAAAGAATTAAAACAAGGTCACATATCTTCTTGTTTTGGGCCGATGAAAACATTTCGTAGCAAACATGTAGGCCTGTAGCTTAATGTTGTTATCACGCAAATACGACATGAAGCAGTTTATTGCTAGATTACTTTGCAGAGTTATGATATGAAACGGATTGAAAGGAGCGGACATATTACACTCACAGTTAATGTATTTGAATATTTCGTGCAATTAGAAAAGGTGTGATCCAAATCACATACAACGTTACATTGATCGCATAAGTCGGTCTGGACACAATATTAAATCTTTTGGGATGAGTTGACTAATTGGCATGTCCAAACCTAAACCTGATTAATTTAGTTATATATCTTCTAGACGCCTTTATAGAGTCATGCCAATACTTTTGAGGTATTTTGGGACAAATAAGCGAAAGGGTAAGATCTTGTACTGTGATGTCTCAATCGTTCTTGCCACTTCTTTCTAATTCTAACTTTAGGTATCCAAAATACCTATTCTACATGGAGAGTTAGCCTTGATGTAGGATGCTTGTTTTGCTATTCATTATGCTTTATACCAGCATGAGCTTTAACTCCTACAAAGGCGATGCATTTGTTTTTTAATTGCAATTTATGATAAATATGCTTAATTTAATAAAGAACTGGACACGTTTGGTAGTTTAAGCTATGCAAATGTTCAAGGGCTTTAAGTACCGATAATAAATCGGATAAGATAAAAGCGTTATTCATATCATGGTCGGTACAATAATTAATTGCTTGTAATATTGCAATGACTTCACAGGTAAAGATAGAAAACGTGTCGCTCAATTGAAATCTAGCCGAGGAATATACAATCCTCCTGTCGTTTTAAACGCATTATTGTAGATGTGTACATAGTCTGAATATACAGTGTGTCCAAGATAAGGATCCTATCTTGTGATTGTGCCCTGATGACACAATTTATTTGTCTGCCATGTTCTTAAGGCTTTTAAGGAGAGGTATTAGGCAACCACGGTTGCGAGGGTATTTTTAAAAATGTTTCCAACGACATTTCGCGTATTAAACAAAAAATCTTGAAATTTCTCGAGCCAGGATATGTTAGTTGTTTGTATTTTGGGTGCATTTATAGAATAATATACAAGAAAAGTGATTTAATTTGCATTTTATAAAATCTGATAGTTTCCAGTTAACGGCATGAAAAACCGGCAAACGAATGCAATAACTAAATTAAAACTTCTATAAAAGCATATATTTTAGGCTTATATTTTAGTATCTGAAGACTAAATTCGTTAGACTACAACCATATCAAAAAAAAGCTGCTGAAATCATTGAAGCTGATACCTTACTGATCTGCTGGTTTGCATTCTATAAGTTAGGCAACACCTTACACCACTTACTACCTGTGAAAGTCGTAAATTAAAAATCTTCCAGTTGTCATAACTACAATAGGATTACAACAGACAACAGGATTAGTTCGGTAGGGGACAAAAAGTGTTAGAAATCGCAGTATATTGCTTTTAGCCATTCATTCTACAAATAAAAATAAAAACAGTCGAATGTAATTCAATGAGATAATTTAACGACTTCAGAATAAGAGCAATTTAATAATAATAATAATAATAATTGTAGTAGCAATAATAGTAATAAGAATAGTAATATATTTAAAAGCAAGTACAACATTACAATGTTTTATAAGGAAAACCTAATTGTCGTTTGTATTTATAATCTTTTATATAAGAAAGGTGCAATTATCATAAATAAAAAATTATTAGTAATTAGTAGTATTATATAACAAAAATTAACATTTGCGTAGGTGAATTTTGATTTTCTCTCACATTATACTATAGCTTTGAAACCAATATTTAAATGCTTTTTATTCATTGTCGTCAGTCGTTTTACCACTCAAATAAGAATTTTTAAAAAACAATTTTTTTTAAATTGCAATTCGTTATTATTGGCGCTAAAAAAGATTCATCACTACTATACTGCGACATCAGAAACAGACAAATTTATAAACAATGTATGTCGAATTTACAAGCAAGTTTTTCCCTATTTATTTTTTATTATAATAAGTTTAATGCTTAGTTCACAAATTTGTTTTATACAGGGTGTATTGTTTCAGGTGGAGAATATTAGCACCACTCGATTCTCTTTGAAAAATTGAGCAAAAAGATGTTATAAAAATGTTCGTCTTAAACGCATATTTTTCGAAATAAACGTCATTTAAAATTTTTAATACTTGCAATGCTGCATGAAAGTTATAAGTAGAGCAAGAATAGGTCATAAGTTTATTAACGTGGCTACCTTAGTAACATTTTTGCAGGTCGTTATTATTAATGTTTTTAGGTAAATTATGCATATTAAGAATTCGTATAATTTCCAAATACAGTAATTTGAAATTATCTAATCAAAAGATATTCACTTAATGCAAAAGATGTTTAAAATGAGCTCCTCCAACCACTCGACATTTTATGGCTCGGCGAATGATACCTCCTTCCAAATTTTCAAGCATATTTTAGTTTCTTATCACGGTAACTGCATGGTTGATCCGTTTAATCAGTTCGTCTTCGGTTGCTAAAGGCTCGTCTTCTAGATGGTCTGGTAAATTGTTGGTAAGAAAATTAATATAGTTATTTGCATTTAAACGATGTGGCAAAATCCGTTGTCCTATCAACACGTTACCCACTTTGAGCGGGTCCATTTTCAAATATACGTTTAATATTTCTTCTTCTACTTGCGGCAGTAGTACACCACGAGCACGGCCTCCATCTACCTCATGAAGGGTACTGATCTTCTTGTTTCTCGTAATCGCCGGTTTAGTAGCTGGATAAGGTTGGCATTAGGATGTCTTCTGTTCGGGTACCTTTCTGCATACAAAGCTTGAGCTACATGAAAATTGCCACGACACTCTCCTAATATAGGCACATTTCCGCGTATTCATTGAATGTATATTCCATGCTTTCAATTAAACGATTAAATAACACTAGCAAACCTTAACAAAACACGAAAAAAGATTGTCAATGACAACTTAAGCAACTTGCACAGCTTAGCCCAAAGTGACGTTTCTGACATTCAAAGCTACCCAATAAAAATAATGTAGGTGTACCAAATGCTCAGAGACCGTCTAATTAAACAATACAGTATTGCAATATCTTTTACAAACAAGTAAATCAAAGCAATTGCATTATGTAAAAGCCATTTTAAAGAAAATTGCTGGTAAATAGAAGAAAAATATGATTGATGTATGTTTTCTGGTACCTAAACAAAGGGTGGTTACTTTTATTTAATAATTTTGGGCAGTCATAAACAAATTATATATAAATTTACGACTCTTAATATTTCCACAGCCGAAAAGTTAATAACAAATTGGTACTAGAGTTTCTTGCATAGTTTTCGATGCAGAATCGAGTAGCGTTGATATTCTCTACTTGAGATAATACACCCTGTATATACTTTTAGCGCTCTAATGATTTTGAATTAGTATGGTTGAAACATGCATATACGGGTGTTTTAGGTCACTCGGAACATAGGAATTTTAACATGGGAAAAATCGTTATGATCAGAGTTTGCTTATGCCTATGTAAAATGACATTTCGGAAAAAACAAATACTTCATAATTTTCAATAAACCTCATTATTAGACGTTTATTATAAAGCTATTGTTTTGTTTTCTGAAATGTCATTTTACATTATTTCTAATAGCTGTAATTGGTGTAAACAGACTCTGATCTGTCTGCTTTTTTTATTATTTTTCAACATAGTTCCCTTCAAGTGCTACACACTTAGTCCAACGACGTTCCAATTTCTTTAAGCCGTCTGAGAAATGTTCTTTTGGCAACTCGTCAAAATAGGCCTCCGTTGCAGCAATAACCTCTGCATTTGATGTGAATTTTTTTCCTGCGAGAGATTTTTTCAAATTCGGAAATAAAAAAAAGTCGCTTGGGGCCAGATCCGGTGAGTATGGTGGATGGGGAAGCAATTCGTAGCGTAATTGTACCAATTTAGCGGTCGCAATTGCGGATGAATGAGATGGGGCGTTGTCGTGATGAAAGAGCACTTTCTTACGTGCCAAATGTGGGCGTTTCTTCTTTAAGATAACATCAAAACGGGTCAATAAATCAGCATAATATTGGCCAGTTATTGTTTTACCCCTTTCCAAATAGTCAATATGGATTATGCCTTTAGAATCCCAAAAAATAGTCGCCATGACCTTATTAGCCGAGTGACCAATTTTAGTCTTCTTTGGTGCACGTTCGTCTGGTGATATCCATTGTTTCACTGTTCCTTTGTCTCAGGGGTATGGTGGTGGATCCAGGTTTCGTCAACAGTCACATATCGGCGAAAAAACTCAACTGGATTACGTTGTAACATGACCAAACATTGATTTGAAGGTTGAACACGAATTCTCATTTGGTCCACTGTGAGTAATCGCGGCACCCATCTTGCCGATACCTTTTTAATATACAAATGTTCGTGTAAAATATTATGCACCCGTTCGATTGAGATGCCAACAGCATCAACTATCTCGCGCACTTTCAAACGTCGATCAGCCATTACCATATTATGGATTTTGTCAACGATTTCCTTAGTAGTGACCGTTTGTAAGGGCCCGGGGCGTTCACCATCGTCAGTGCTCATACGGCCAGTTTTAAATGAATTAAACCACTTGGAAACCATTCCATGCGATGGAGCAGATTCACCGTAATATTTCCGTAATTTCTCCTCAGTTTCTTTCACTGTTTTTCCACGTAAAAAATAATGTTTAATTAAAACACGAAATTCACGTTTTTCCATATTTACAAAATAGCACAAACTTGATTGATTTCTATGACTGCCAAATGTATACTATTTCACAGATTGACATGAAATTTGGAGGTTAAGCCTCTAAAAGACTGACGTATATGCTAATGTTTTCGATTTACCGATATCAGCGCCATCTAGCGGAAAGTCACGCTTCCGTCAAACAGCCCTCGTATATAGCAGATTAGCAACTATTTTAGCCGTGGACGTAGTTTTACGAAATTTTCAAATCTTTCAAAAGTTAGACGTTTGCGTCTTTCGGAAAACCACTTGTTATTTGGCTTCACAAATAACTTTTCTATCTGCTTTGTGGAGATCTTGCACGAATTCGTTGCATTTTTGTTTATAAAATTCGGGATCCAATGGAACGAACGTTTTACATATTTGTCTGCACGACTTTACAACTAGAAAAACTATTACACTTAGGAATTTTCACTTACGTTTTTTTGAACGTAACTGCAGCTTTCCGCGTTTCTTCAACAAACTTTTGGTATAATAACCTGCAACAGTGTCATCTGCACTTTCATATATTATGGTGACAGAATTTCCATTAGAATTAAAAAAATATCGGCAGCTTAACAACGTGTTTCAATATGACCCTTTTAATAAATAATTCACTCGTTTACCACCAACAAATTTGGCAACAACGGAATTCGTGTCCACATTGTATAAGAGGCTGTTGGCATTGATCACTTAATCAGTTAATAGATTGCGTTATCGTTAAAATAACAATGGAATACAGTTTGAGAATTTGATAAGTTGAGTTACCTATAAGAAATTAAATAATTGAATTAACTACATTTCTGTCTCTAGTTCACGAACCGCTCAGCCGATTTTAATTTTTTTTAATGTAAAAGATTGAGAATTTTATACCCTTTAAAACGATATATCACACATGGGGTAGTACTATTTAAAATTCTGGAGTGGGGTTGGTTGTGGGGAGGGTGAAAGTTTCTCAACTGATTAGAATAGGTTATTAAATGTCCCCATCTGAAACAAAATCGCCGTGTTTTAGCGATTTTTAATAATTTTACTAATTAAAGAGTTATTCAAGGTGGGAAGTTTTCAAATGAAAGCCCTGTATAAGTATTCCAAATAACCTTTCCGGTAAAGAATTAGCAAGACTTTAATTTATTACACTTCCCACTGAAGCAGTGCAAGCCCATTCAGTATCCATTACTTCCCTATTTGCACTTTTACGTCTACCGAATACATTTTCTGAGTCAAACACTTATAAAAATATACATATTAACAATGACTCCTAACGCTTAAATTGACTTATGTGAACAAGTAAACAAAAAATGGTTTGTTAAAATGACTTCAATACGTAACTGATTGTTATAGAACAAGAGATCTACATTTTTTAAATTTTTCTAGTTCTAGAAAATGGAAAATAAAAAGCAACATGTACAAACGCAGTAAATATTTTATTTTCTACAAAAACCCTATGAACACTGCTCTAAAATAATTAGGGGAGGAAATACTTGAACATTAAAACAATTTACTATTGAAATCCCTATGGTGTGCGAATCAATTCTATACCCTGTATTATTTACGTTACGTAATAATAATAATATAATTCTGAATGTTATAACAAATCTACTAAATTAATTTATAAGTGAATTCAAATTAACTGTTTTACCTCAAAAAAAAAATTACTTTGGGCCGATAGTTCTTGAACAATCGTAAAACCTTTTCGTTCTTGTAAAAAATATATTTGTCATATACCTGGATATACCTGTTTGGGTGTAAAAGTAACACATTTTTGAACAAAAGAGGGATTATAGTGACAAGATGAGTAAGCACGGAGGTTTAAAGTCGGCTGCAGAATTATCTAGTCTTATACGTTATACCTCGTTAGATATTGCTACGTCAACAGAGATGCTACGAGTACGACGTATACTATGCTCTATTCTAAAATTCCGATGTTTTCGAACTCTCCTTAGCAGCCTTAATATTAAGTAAGTTATGGATACGAGACTGTTAGTCCTAACGGATGTTGATGATCTATTGAACTTTCCAAAGTCACGACGTTGGACTATCTTTTCTAGCGCTCCTGCAACCTTTCCTTTGATCGCTGCTGCTTCTGTTAGGGACGATAATTACTTGGAGATTAATAAGTGGAATTTGCATTATGACGGTGACGAGTTTTCTAGAGCACTTGGATGAACTTCCAACTGCTCGAGAAGTAACTAAAATCATTTGTTGTTGAGGTTGAGTTATTTTCATGTTATGCCCTCATATGGTACAGATATGTTAGAGATCAAATCAAAGATTGAAATGAGTTGGTAGCTGCGCTTACGTGTGACTACAAAGCCAGTCTCTGGGACAAAATTCGGACTCGCACTCAAGGTGCTGATGAGCCCGTTACTGTTTACATCGCTATTGCGAAAAATTTATTTCGACGTTTACCTTTTATGCCTCTGGAAACCACTAGGATTCATATTATCCAAATTAATTTGCAGCTATATATTGTCACGGTTGGCTCTGCAGATCATTACTTCCATTGCTAAGCAAAACTGTCGAAGATGCCTAAGTAAGGTCTGTGAAATTCCGTAACCCTTCTTCGAAGATAAAGAGTGTTCTTGAACCCGATCTAGCTTGCCGAAAGTCATCATCTGGATTCAGAATAAATGCTAGTAGTGGTCAGTTTTCCCCTACAGCTGTGTTGTGCACTTATGCGATTGTATTGCTATAAGTGTGACTATGCATACCTGTTTCAGGTGTGCGGGAAATAAAAGAGCGACATTTACTCCCTTCTGCTAAAGAATCGGCCTCTCCACTTCTAGACGAGATAGCACCGGTTTTGAACTATATCTGTTCTTATTGTGAAGGAGATAGGCGTCCCTACGTCGATGCCGATATCTATGAGATCTATGGGACTTTTAGATACGGGAGCCTTCAGAACGGTGCTTGGTCGCCCGGGGTGGTTGCTGATGAAAGATCTTGGTCTACAGTTTTTCATTCTGACAATCACATCCTGTACCTTTGCTAACAGTCAATCTTCTCCTGTCTTAGGAATCTTGTACCTACCTGTGCGACTTGAAGATTGTGTTAGGGTTTTTCAGATGTTGATTGTTCCCGAACTCCAGCATACCTTGATTTTAAGGATTGATTTTTGGGTAGGGATGGGTACTATTTTTCATGTTAGGCGAGGTTGTTAGTCCTTTATAGATTCCTGCGCTGCCTATTCCGAGATTAATGCAGTCAATGTTAAAAATTACTTCGCGGTAGAACATCGGAAGGTCATAGACTTCTTGGTCGATGAGTATTTCAAGAACCCCAAATTGGGATGCACAAGTTTGGTTAAACATAGAATCAGCACATTTGCTGAACTCGTTAAGCAGAGAGCTTATCATGTTTTTCCGCTAATACAGGCAAGGATTGACGAAGAGGTCACACACATATTGGACAGCGATATCATTGAGCCTTCGACGTCTTCTGCGTAGACTATCCAAAACTCAATAATGTAACCCAAAATTATGCATATCCGATCCCTTTTGTGTCTTCAATTCTTGATAGACAATTTACCTTAAACCCAAAAAGCTGAAATGCTTCCATTCGTGAAGACACGGGCGAGAAACCTGTACTCCGACTTGATCAGGAATTTTAACTATGTCATAATGAACGATAAGACTTACCTCAAATTCCTGGTCTAGAATTTTTACCGCAAGGGGTCCAAAAGTGATCCCAATAGGGAAAAGATGGAAACAATATTGAGACTGCATCATTGCTCTCTAAATAATAAAAAGCTTACTTTTAAGAAAGTAAGGAAGATTTTATGACAAGGTTTTCCTTCAAGGTAGAAACGAGTTCCCAAGTTTTCAAAAAAATAAAAAGTAAAACTGCCTGTTTTATCACGAAAGGCACGGTCAGTCAGAATATTTACAAAGAAGAGTGTCTGGAAACAAACTGTGTATGAAACTCTACGAAGGATCTGTTCTGTTTCGGTCGGACTTAGCTTCACCTCATTGTAGCAGGGACACGGATAAATAAATGAATGACAACTTGAATTTTGTTCCAAATTATATTAGGAATTCCAAAATAAAACATTACACAAGCTTTGAAATTTCAATATAAAAACAATTCTTTAATCTACAACCTCAGTATTTAATGTTTTTGAAGTTCTTTTACTATATGCCATTCACTTTTATAGTAATTATCCATTCACCACGCGTCACCTGATATTTTTTTTATATCTGTTATTTCCCCTTGTTTCGACGTTCCCTTATTTGTGCTTTTCCATTCAACATTATTATTTTTTCATGTTGACAAAGTAATAAGTTCTCCCCTTTAATAATGAAAAGCAAAATATTATTGTGATGCTTGAAGATCAATTTACAGTGAATTTCAACAGCCTTCCATGTTTACAATGCCAAGTTATAGTTAATTTCTGGATATTATGGCAAATTGTTTATATTTGCACTTAAACTGCCACCATTTTAGTTGAAGAAACGGTCAATAATGTTTAAAGTGCTTCATAATGTGCATAGCCACGATCGTTCACGGTAATGATAGAAGTTTTCAGTCGAAAGCATACCTAGTGCTAGGAAAGGTTAAGGGTTGTTACAGACGCATACCAATCACCATTATTTTGAATGGGACTCGTAACGCTTGAATGATAACGAGAGTGCATCGAAGCGCATTCCTCTGATATGAGAGTTTACAGGGTGAGAGAGACAGGGACAAAAACTAATTACATATTGTTCGTAATCCCTTTATAATTGTTGGCTGCTTGACAATAGTGCTGACTTTGCTGGCCCGGTGCCCATTCTGTAAGATGATGCCGCGAAATTATACAGTGCTCTCGGTCACACCGTGTTCATATATTTCACACACCAGTTTCTGCTACCACTTCCTGTAAATTATGTCTTTTTTGCCCCATTTCAGATCAAATAAAACGGAAACTGCTATAAAAGTAGGCTTGCCGAAGAATTAAGTTTAACGTAAAAGCTTTCAAGTAGTAATCGTAAGATTTGACTAATTATTGTTAGAAAGTATTTAATTTAAATAACAGAAAGCCGGTTTTGTAAATTATGTTGTGACTGTTTATTTTACTTATTGTTTGCCCTGGTTGTCAAGTTGAGAACATTCAACGGAGATTTAAATGTATTTACATTTTAAAACAAGGATAAGCTTTGTTTTTGTTTATTACGCTTTTATAGCAGGGAAAGTGTGGTGTTTGAAATTAGAAGAATCCTCAGAGCGATATACATACTCAGACAATAATAGGTCTAATAAGAACAAAAGATGACACGTCTCTAATTCATCTTTCTGGTTTATTTTAAGTATCGTACCTAATAGGTTACGAATATTTTCCTATTTTTCTTGTTTTTATAGTGAGTCTTTTTCGATGTTTAGCCCAGGAAAAAGACAGTTGCAGTTTTTTGAGCTCAATTCAATTTTGAAAAAAAAACGGATTACTAGATATTTTGAAGAAAAACTGAATTTTAATCATTTCTAATTAGTTGCGCTAAACAAATATTTACTGCATGTTTAAAAACAAAAAACCCTGACTCAACTGGCAGACAACATAAGCCGGTTCAGCTTAAAGAAAAGACAGATAAATAAATATAATTTGGTATTCAGTAATTACTAATTAATTAGGCAAAACAAAATTATTTATTGCTCTGTTAAAGCATTACAAAACCCTGGATAAGCTGACAAACATCAAAAGTTGGCTCAGATCAAAAAACGGACAGCTACGAAGAAGATAAATAAATAACAGTTTGGTATTAATTAATTTTCAATTAATTGCAATAAACAAAGATTTATTACTGGCAAAGGTCATAAGCTCGTTCAGCTTAAAAAAACAACGATTTCGCAGAAGATAAATAAACATCAATTTGATGTCAGTTAACTACTAATCAACTGAGCAAAACAAAAATTTATTGCACTCTTTTAGAATTAAGAAACCCTGGATAAGCTGGCACAGACAAAAACACTGACAGTTACAAAAAAGATAAATAAATAAGAATTTGGTGTCAATTTATTACTAATTAATTACTCTAAACAAAAATTTATTGATCTGTTGCAGATTTAGAAGATTCCTTTCTGAATTGGCAAGAAGTATAAACTGTCCGAGCACAAAGAAAACGACAGTTGCCAAGAAGACAAAATCAATAGTAATTTGGTGTTAATTAATTACTAATTAACTGTGCTAAACAAAAGTTAACCGTTCTGTTCAAAAACAAAAAAGTCCCAGCTGACATGGCAAAAATAATAAACTGACTCAGCCAAAAAAGAAGACAGTTACGAAGAAAATACATATAATTATAATTTGCCGTTAATTAATTCGTAATGAAATGTGCGAAACAGAAATTTGTTGTTTAGTTAGGAATCAAGAAAGGACTAACAGGCCTGGCAAAAATCCTGAGCTGATGAAGAAAAGACGAAAGACAGTTACAAAAAGATAAATAGTTATACTTTGGTATTAATTAATGACTAATTAATTGGACTAAACAAAGATTCCTTTCTCTGTTGAAAAACAAGGAAGCCCTCACTGAAGTAACAAAAATCACAAGCTGACTTAGCGCAAAAAACAAAAAATATATAAACATCAATTTGATAAGTTGTTGAAAGACAAAAAAAGATTTGACTAAACTGTCAGAAATCATAAGCTGGCTTTGCACAAAAAAAGACAGTTATAAATAAGATAAATTATAATTTAGTGTTAATTAATAACTAATTACGCTTAACAGAGATTTACGTAATATCCTGTCTAAAAGCAAAAAGCGTTTGACTAAACAGTCAAAAATTATAAGCTGGCTTGAAACAAAAAAAGACAGTTATGAATAAGATAAAAAATTATAATTTGGTGTTAATTAATTAATAACTATGATTAACAGAGATTTACGTATTATGCTGTCCAATGACAAAAAACGTTTGACTAAACTGTCAGAAATCATAAGCTGGTTTGAAACAAAAAAAGACAGTTACGAATAAGGTAAAAAA
>VTPC01003985.1:0-28582 GCA_011009095.1 Ignelater luminosus
ACGGTGTTTTTACCCATTAAAAAACAATGTTTTATCAACACGCGAAATTCGCTTTGTTCCTTTGTTCAAACAAATTACAAAGTGACTTTACTCTGACCTCGATAACTCTGCTGTTTGTGGTCCAATCGACGTGAAATTTTTACACGTTTCATGTGAAGGTTCGCACTCTAGGGAAACGTGGCTAGTTTGGTACTACTAGCACCATCTCTGGGTTAGTCTCGGGACTTATTGAACGATGTGTTATACTAGTTACTGATTTTTATAAATCAAGAATAGATTACCAAGACAGATCAAAATAGTAAATCAAAATTGGAGAGGGGGAATGTTTAAATTTCAGAAAGAAAAAAGTACTAGATGGCTAAATAAAATAAAATTCAGAAATATGTAGCTTTAATGACTTTTTGATTGCAACAAGGCTCTCCCTTATTTCGAAAATCTGAGTAAAGCAACTTTTTCTTCTTTTAAAAAACTCTCACTGCAAGAAACTTACGAGAGAAAAATACTATTATATAAGCCAGCATCCGTTTTATCTGTAATATGAGGTGGTTGTTGGTGGATAGAAGACAGAACTAATAGGGTTCTGCTTACCTTCAAGAACCTTGCTTCCGCCTAAAAACGAAGACAAGAAAATTTTGCAATAGCATTCAGTCTGATACCGTAGTTAGTTTGAAACATTTACTTATGACTAATTATTATGTTTCTATTGAAGAGACTTGGGTCTTAAATGTCACAGAAACTGCGAAGAACTATAAGCTCTTGTCTATCCAGACATTCGTTTTTAGCAGCGACTCACAGTGAAAATATTTAAGATTCTCATGAGAAAAGGTAAGGAGAGTAGAGACCTTTCGTTTTCGATATAAGATCAAGGCCGTAATCAATGGGAAAAATAAGAAATATATTGCCTTTACTAAGCGACTTATTTTATTGAAAATGAATGTCCTTTGGACTAACTAATGCGCCAGCAACTTTTGAACCTTTAGTAGTTAAGATATCTGGTCATGAATTAAAGCCATACCAATTTAAATATCTAGACGATATCATCATTGCTACTTCAGATTCCGAAACTCACACTACAATTATAGAAGTCTTCACACACCTAACAACAGCCAGTCTAATTCTTAACAGAAAAAAATGTAAATTCTACAGAAATAAGCTAAGATATCTAGGTTATATTGTAAATGGTGCAGATTTCTATCTAATTTAACTACTATGACAGCTCCTTTAACGGTTATAGCCTGTAAAATCTTGAAATTTAAGTGGACTTTTGAATTCGAAATTACCTTTACAGATATCAAAAGTGCTCCAATTTTATTCTGTCCCAATTTTGATTATCCTTTCACATAACAATGTGACTCTAGCTCTTACGGTCTTGGCCAGTCAACCCAGAATTACAATAAGCAAGAACATGTTATAGCTTATCTTTCTAGAGGGCTTACTAAACTAAAACAAAACGTACACGGGGAAAGAGTGCGTAAGTGTATCATGGAAATGTGAAAATCTGCGTGGCTGTTTGGAATATCTAAGTCAATTTGTAGTAATAACCGATTATCATAGCCTAATTTGATCGTATAATTTAAAGTATCTTAGTGGTAGATTATTATATTTACAGGTGTTCAATATTCAATATTCAAAATGCACCAAACATCTTTGGTATACCAAAATGGGTATCCGTCTTAAAGCTAAACCTAGACTATCCTAGTTGGCGAGTCAGTCTTGTTGTACCAAAACCATGTTTTAAATAAGTGTCATAGCGATTCTTCCTATGGTAATTAGAGGTCTATAAAACGTATTATCGTCTCCTGAACCAATATTATTGGCCCAGATTAAAAGCTGATTGTAGTGCATATTAATAATTGTAGGATGTGTTGCGAGCAAAACCAGAAGAACAAGATTTTAAATAAATCAGAATGGGTTCTAAACCTAACATTACACGATGTTCCCAATATACTATACTAGATATATGAATTGGTTCTTTATTTCTTTTGAGTCATATAGTTTCCATATTACATTCCACGAGTAATTGGAAAATAAAGGTTCAGTTTTACAGAATTGAATATATTACGAGAAAGCTCATAAGATTTCACGAAGATCATATAGCCGTTTGGGGATTTATTAATGAGATGTACTTCTATAGTGTCTTCAGAAACTTAAAGTTTCTTCTTCAGGCTTGCGACCAAAATCTTGGAATTGATAGAATATACACTCAGGTCTACATTTTGAGAATTATTCATATCAGCAGGTAAAATCTTAAGTTCTCTAATTATTCTTAAAATGCTACATAAATGGCGCAGTTATAATCCTAAAACAGTCAATCGTTTGGAATCCGTCCTCTCCGAGGCTGTCTTAGTATGCTTGCAAGTATGTTAATTTTACGTAGGGGTTTTACGGCTCACTGTACAACCCTCCTTCTTTCTTTTCCGGAACTTGTAATAAATATAATAATAATAATAACATATTAGTTCTATAGGCCAAAGTAGCCACTGGCTTGTTCTGCAATGTGCGGCCATTCTTTCGTATTCTTTGCTTTGTCATTCAATGCAATGATGTTCATCTTTGTTATGGTATTTTCTCTTGGTTTACCCCTTGTGCTTCTTCCGTCAATGCTGCTTTCTGGCATTTTTCTGGGAAGTCGACATTCTCATCATGCATAATACAAAAATTTAATTTTATCATCTAAACTAAATGCATGACTCTCAAGGAGACAAAAAAAATTGTAATCGATAATAAACTCGTAGAACAAATCACTGAGTTCAAATGCTTAGGATGCGTTATAAATTACAACGCGCAGAAAGACAGAAAATAAAATAGCTAAATACCATCTAATAAATGGACTTATAATAAGAAACATAAAGTCAGAAAAGAATCCACGATAAAATTTTATAAGACAATGTTGTTACCAACGCTTTTATAGGGAGAAGAATCATGGGCAAGAACAGTAAAAAAAAGAAAGAAGGACTGAAGTGGCTGAAATGAGATTTTTAAGATCCGATCGGTGAAAAATGCTGCGGTGAAAGATAAAATAAGAAATATTGTCATAAGGTATAATTTATAAGTGAAACCAGCCAATGATATTATAGAAGAAATATTAAGACAGGAATGGAAACAATACACTAAAAGTGAGCTAAGAAAGATGGCCAATCAAAACGTTATTTATTATACAAGCCCTCAGGAAAAAGATCTATTAAAAGACCTAGGAAAAGCTGGTCGGACCAAAGTATGCCGGAATAGGCAGCCTAAACTTTGAAGAAGTAAGAAAGTAAGTAAGTTAATCATTTGGCTATCTTCTAACCAAAGGTTAGTTTTTTGTTGTTCGGTGTCCTTCTTTCAGTCATTACTCTTTCTTGCTGGACTTGTTATATTGAATTTAGTTACGAAACTGTTGTCATTTCAAAATGTTATCAATTCCATGTTAGATTGTACTACATACATGATAATGTAGCCTCAGGAATTGAAATCGCATTATTTTCTCTTTGCTGTTTATGTTTTAATGGAGGAGGGAAAGTGCTTATAATGTTCAATTTTAAGAAGCTGGTAAGTAGATTTTGTATAAACTGTACAGCAGCCCTAATTATTTTTTGAGCAGTTGTTAAAAACTTACTATAGATGTGACACTAAAAGCTAACTCTGGTTTCCTGGCTTTTCTCATAAATATGCTGTGTACTATACACTTCTTTCCAAGCGTTTTTCATTATGCCTTTTACATGAGCATTACGATACTCTTTAGAATAGTCGAATTTATGCCAATAGAGAATTTTATACTATGATGTCACGAACGTTGAAGCATCATTTCTTCTTAAAGATTGTACGCTATAAGTCAACATTCAAGTTAGGTATGTCCGGAAGGCTTGCTTTTTAATTTAATTTTTGTTAGTCCTTATTAGGCGTAATGACTAATATCAAGAGAACAATAAACTTTTTTTATCCATTATAATTTGTATTAATTAAACCTTAGCGTATATCCGTATATAATATTAAAAGTTGGCAGCTACAGTAATTCCCAATATTAAAAATATTAATTTAAAATATTAAAAAAAATTAAACAATAATTAACGGAATAAAGATTAAATCGAACAATAATTGACAACCGAAATGCCGGTCGTTACCAATTTGTTTAAAACTAATCCAATTAACCGTTCAACACCAACGCAATACAGCAAAAATAACTTCGGTTACAATCAGAATCAACAAAATCCTACTTGAAATAATGCGACTGATTAAAAACAAATTCCAGAATTTAAAACGGATGACGATTTCCTATTATTGTCAAATATCCGCGCAATTGTGCTTGTTTTAATTTACTGGAATATCAAGGTCTTTTAATTGTCATTTATTTCCACTAAACCGTAAAACAATGGCGTAAAACAAATAAACTATTACCTAAAATAACAAAATTTCTGAAATAGGTAGTACGTATAATAGTAGCATTAGAAAAAATTGTTTTTGTTCTTAGTTACTTCGTAGTCGAGCAAAAGTGTATAATTTTGATTTTGATTAAATGTACTTAACTTAAGTGAAATCAAAATTAATTTATCGCAAAAGGGAAAGTTCATTATCTTTTATAATTTCATTTCTAATTTTTCACTTTGTACATTTATAAGTGAAAGACATCTTGAAAAATTATTAAGATGTACATTATAAATTTTGCTTTCGTAGATACATACATACGATACTTACATATATGGTAGTTGATACAAATGAAAGCAAAACATTTTTTACTGCGAAATACATTTATGTTGGAATTATGAATGATAAAAATTTTCTGTCGTTTCCCGGAACTCATCTTTACTGTTTTACTTTTTAAAACACTTTGATCGTTTATATCTTACATACAAAAATTACAAAATACGGATAGTTTTATGTACAAGGTTTTGATTTTCCAGTTATTATTATTTTGGGTTACAAAACCGTTTAACGTTTCCTACTTATATTCAGCAGACAACAATGTGACAATTGCGGTTTGATAGCATTGACTTTTTAAATTACTTGGTTAATGTGCTATTTACAAACACAATTTTACTTTCATCTAAAATATCTGATTCTTTTCAAGATCATTTTATTGAATGATGTCTTTAACAATAACTCGTATTTATCATAATACAATATAAACAAAAAACGTTTTTACATGAAGGTTATGTTCTGAGCATATAGCAGACCAATAAATATTCCGTTTGTATTGTCATTTGTCACATATTGCTATACTAAGAGCAATTTACTTGTTCAAAATAAGAAATCTTTCAGTTGAGAAGTGTGAAGATCGTTGGATTGGCTAACTATGACGACAAAGGTTCTTGGACATAATGTTATCCATGGCAACCAGAAACCGAATTAGCTTGTTAGACAAAGAACCAAGAATGCTTGTTTGTAATTTGAATTGTTTCTGAAAATCTTAAGCCAACCGGTCACGTCAGCTTTAAATCTATAGGTTCACGAGACGCACAAAAACTATACAGTCGGACTAATTTGAACTGACTAAAAGAAAAAGTCAGGTGCGTAACGTAATGTAACCCTGCAGTCCACTTGCAAATACTTGTAATAGTATATTATGCTTTGTGTTGTCTTTTTTATTATACTGTGATCAGTAGTGAATCCATGCGAAAATCATTCGAGTAAGTAAGATTAGATGATACTTACCATTACAGGCTGTAGGAGAAAAGACTCTACTTGCCCAAGATCAGAAGAGGATGCAAAAGGTTAACAAAAGGCTAAAGATTAAAACCTTTCAAGAGTTACCCTACCAAGGAAGAATTAGCGCTATCTTTGGACGGATATCTTGGCCACAGAGTAAAGGACGAGGCGATAGGTAGCCATTGAACTTACCTACCTCTTCGTAACTATTACTATGACTGTGTTTTCGAAGTTTTCCATTGCCCAAATGCATTTTATACGTGTGATACTAACTATATCGCATTTTATAAAGCTACTAAATAAGTGAATCTTGAAAAAACGTTAATACTTTAACAAAAATTCCTAATTTTAACAAGTTATCTAGGTCAAGAATTTACCATAAATTAGCAAAACTACGAACTTTGTTATTATCTAAATGATGTCTCATTAAATATTGATATGAAAACAAATAGTAAAAACAAAAGTTAATTACTTTACTATAATACTGGTTATAAGCATTATTGTCTCTTGAACTAGTGTGAAATATAGAAATGCTATAAACAGAGAGCTTTAAATAATTATTCTTGTCTTCTTATTCAGCGGTTCTTAATTTTTAATAATTCAAGTACATATTTTTGTTTAAATAAACTTGGATTCTGTGAACTTAAACTGTTTTTATTTTAAGAAAAAGAAAATGAGAAAAACCATTGCAAGTAAAGGTGCGCGCATCGTCTCAAAATTTTGAATTGTTCGTAAATCTCGAAAAATTTGGCGTGCCCTTGAGGGCGTTTTGCAGAGCCGCGACCAACAGTTTAAGATCCAATACGTTTACATGTTGCATACTTTATGTACTTATACATTGTCCTTGTAATTTCTTATTGACAGATACAACATGCAGGTGCGCGTAGGGTTTTGAATATCATTGTGTACTTCATATTTTTATACAGGAAGTCATCATAAAAAACCTGAATGGAAAAAAGCAAAAAACAAATCCAGGAAGTAAATAGTGCATAGTAATGGATAATGAAATAATACTCTGTTACAAAACCTACATATAGGTAGTAATATAGCTAATAACCGACTCTTTTAATTAGAATTTACAGGATGTATACCATTTCCAAAGAAATAAATGAACAATACAAACTCTTTTAGTGGTTTGCATGAAACCATACCCAGTTAAAATATAGATAATCTATATTTTGTTCGATAATACCTCTATGCTACATATTCAACGTAAGATACCGCGCATCCTTTCATGTCTCTGAATATTTTCTAAAAGACAGAGTTATCAGCTACCTTTGTTTCTTTGGATGCAAAGTATTGAATTAAATATATACCCAAATAGCTTTCTTAACAATATCGTTCTAAAGATTTTTCAAGATTAGCCTTTCACCAATAGGAACTGTTAGTTCAAAATAGAAGCTCGGAACTGATGCAAACCACACAGTATTCAGTTTGAGCTAACAGTTGCGGCCTATAGTCTGACCGAAAAGGACGACGACTACAGTTCGGACCGTCTATTTACCACTCGCACATAATTTAACAGTCAACCGAAGCTGTGAAAACTTTTGATTTCAAACTTCTTTCTTTTATTTAATTTAATATTATTATTATTATTTGGAATAAAAGTAAATCAAGATGGTATTGTTTCTGATTTTGCTGCACTTAACCACACCCGAACTTCTGGACGAAGGATTGATGCAAAACCAATAGCAGCAAGAATTTGAAAAACTATCCAAGAATGAATAAAAAGTGTTTTGGGAAATTATTGAAATTGATTAAACCATGTAGAGTATTTCAGGAAGAAAGGAGAACTTTTAAGAAAAGTTCCATTCTCATGTATTATTGAAATAATTAGTTCTTTCTGTCAGGCGCTCTTTGATTTGGAAAGCGATCTTCTTGAATACGTCCTCCAAAAGTTTCTCTTGATTGATTAATGGCATTAAGATGGGTCATTTTATATAAATATAAAATTTACTCGAAAGTTCAAAATTGTAGTCGAAACCTGCAGATTAACGAATAGTCACACACAATTTCGCGCCAGTTTCATTCAACTATAGGTCTGGATCTGTGTGAATATGTCGCCATCTTAACTGTAGGCCAGATCTGCTAGAGCTAGGAACTGCAGGCGGACTGTAGATAAATGGGTGCTATTACTCTGCAGCTCTGTACATAATTATATCGTTGACCACCAATAGGCCGTTCAAATACTGCATTTGATGATACAAGCACGAGACTTGGCACACTCATCTAGAATACTTGTTCAAAAAATATGACCGGCAATACTTTTCAAGATTAAATCGAAAAAGCAAGATGGCGATTTTTCTAAATCACAGCTGTAATACAGTCAACCATGCATAAGTAAATTTCACCAAACAGTGAATAGTTTCTGAGTATTTTATATTAAATTAAATTATATTTTGCTACAGAATATTTCTTGTATGTATATTTTTCAATAAGTAAGTTTGCTATTTGAAAAGGACGCTGACCAGAATTGAGCTATTCATGTCAAAGATCTCTTTCATTGTCAGTATCCATATTGAGTTTGCCAGTAGCAACTTTGTAGTACGAAAGACACGTCGCTATGTTTCAGTTTTTGCAGTATAGCAGCATAACGCACTTATTAGGAATGAAGATGCCACTACTGGATTGACTCAAAATTGATCGTCATTTCGATGAGAAGGCCTGAGCTATCTTCAATGGACATTAGGACTTGTTCTAGGTTTTTCTTGTTAACAGAAGGTTATAAATAGATAATTTGAATGCGTGGATAGCATCTGCAAGTCTCTATTATGGGAGGTTAATTGGACACCTTCTAACAATATATGTTAATTCCGGTGTTTGAGCTACAAAGTCATTAAACTTAAGATGCACGCCGAATGCTTCAGACATCTTTCCAAAAGAAATTCCAGAAGAATTATCCTGCTTTTGAGAAACTTGAAAACCTAATTAAAGAAAATTCATCTAAGATTTTTTCACTTGATAGCCGCATTATGATTGTCCAGCAGGGTGTGAAGACATTGTACTCTGTACAAGAGGTTTGGAACTTTACAAGACATTAAAGAACGACTTGTAAGTCAATCAAGAAATATTTTCGACTCCATTAAAGAAGTCAACACCCCGATCTTTGTTGGTTCAGGAAAAAGTGCAACACAACAGCAGTCTCTAAATGTCTGAAGTCGTGTCAGGCTTTTTTCTAGCCTGTTTATCATCAACACCAATTGTAGTTTAGATTTGAATGCATTTTCTCAGCACAAAAATCAAGTGCGCTCAAGAAGCGATATATGCGAATTGTCGAAGACTTCTTAGATTAATAGAAGGTAGTTCCGGCAGTGCTCCTGAGGTATGTGACGGAATTGTCTACTAGAAAGAAGTTGCACTTGCTTATTGTATCATTCTAAAGCATTTGAGGATGATTGGCTGATGGACTTGATACCAAGTATTGAGAAGGCAACAAACTCATTTGGGACTCAAAGAGTAGATTTCGTGCGAGATAGGTACTCAGCAAACAGCTCAAAAAGAAAAGTTGAGTAAAGTAGGGGCTTGTATTTAACTATTTGCAAACATGAAATATCTGATGAAATTTCTCAGAAACTTTGAAAACAAGGAAGGTCTGTTCTGCTTGTTAGCCAGCTAATGCTGTGAAAGATGAAGATAAGTTGCTTCCTGGAAGCATATTGACCTCAGTGCTTTAGTTGTCATGCAACTCTTTTCAATAATTTTTGTGTTGTGAGTTACGCGTTCAAACTTTTAATTTGTAAAATAAGGTAAAAATTGAACATATTGTTGTGGAGTTTAACGTATTTGGAGTTTTTTGGGACTTATGTTTGTGGTTTTTCAGTTATAAAGTAAAAAATGCCAAAGGTAAATAATTTCTTTAAAGTTTTGATTATTTTATACAATGCACGTAATTCTAATTTTATTACAAAGAATAACTCTTTGGTAAATAATGAACTACTAAAACAACAGACATTCTCAAACAGTAATGTTTAAGATTTAACTTGAGATTATAATTTTTTAAATTTTCTTATAATTATTTAATTAATTGAATCTATAATTAAAATTTATTAAGCTTGTTGGCTATGTGTAAACCCAATTTCAAATATGTTAGCAGTGATCTTGACATTCATTTATATCTAAATTAAACTAAAGACAAGTTCTTTTTTTAATATTTGATCAAATGATATACAACAAGCAAAATTCTTTTTTTGTTTATTTTAGGTAGGTGTTCTGAATATCTGCCCCACCTATAGAATAAAGCACAAGCCGTTACTGTTATTTATATGATTTTTCTTTTGTTTAGTATTACATTATTATTTATAATTTTACACAGAAGATTTAATCTGTATTATGACCATAAATTGTGAGAAAATAATTACAAGATAGGGAAATTGGATAATTATTATTATCATTATGAAATTTAGGCAAGTTGCGATTTTCTCGTTTTATTTTCCTGATTTATTTAATTATGTATTATTATCATTTAATTACAAGTATTTCGGAAATGACACGTAATAATCCGGATTACCCCTGTTATATACTAGTACGTCTCTCATTTATTGACTAATTAAACCTTGTAACCAACTATTTATATACGGTAAGTAAAACAAACCTAAGCCCATATCAATAACGCAATAAATACTCATAAAAACTGCATATGACTAACAGATAACAATTAGAAAACAAAACTTATTTAATAAACACGGAATTGATCAGGCTGTAGTGTAAAGTAAACAATTTTAAACCATGAAGAAGCATTTGTAAGTAAAAAAAAACTGTAAGATTCTTACCATGAAATTAGATAATTAATTTTAAAAAATTTTTAAGTGTGGTAAGTATACGCAAATAACAAAACCACTGAAGAAGTTAAAAAAGATTATTAAGTGTATATTTCTTAATCATCTCCTAAAAAGGTTTCGATTTTACAGAATTCTTTCACGCAAAAACAATTTTTTCTGATAGTCCAAATTCCTAAGTGTTTACTTCAGTACTAAAGAAGAGAGAATGTATTATTCCAATGGTTCAAGATCACCTTTGCAAGTAGTAAACAGGTGGTCGGGGGCCCCTCTCCGATAGCCCCTTGATTATACACTATACCTGATCGCACCTTGGTTGTGGTTGAAGCTTCAGTTTTCCAGTCTCCTTTAGAAAGTGTGTTGTGTGGTTTTGCACCAGTGTAGTTTAGTGGACGTTATTCAAAAGTGATCGTTTTATCCAATAAACTATATTTGAAAGAAAAAACATCAGTTTATTTTTCTAAAGAGAAACTTTGCACAAAAAACAATTGTAGGATTTTAGTACTCGAAGAAGTTGCTCGAGAGGTGAGTCATGCTTTTGTGCACTTCAATGGGCGTTAAGATTTCCAAATGTCCTTGTAGTTTCTATGGTTGTTTTGTTTACACCCAGTAATGTAAATTTGGAACTTTTCATTGATAAAGTTTGGGTTACCATTTTCCGGCTTTTGTATCATATTTATTACACTATATAAAATCAGGTTTCCAAACTGAAAGAAAGTTTGGAATTAAATAAATTGAAAACCAATTTGAAAATTCATTTAGGAGATTAATAATGACGACATATGTTTGATAAATGTTTCATTATTAAAAAAGGGGGCTAATAAGACGCAAATTTATAAATATCTTGTAACCTACATTATTTTATTACAGTTGCAAGTTGCAAATAATTATCGTGAATGGCATTTCCTCTAATGTACAATTTATTAAATAAAACTAGAAGCACTTTGGAAGTGAAATTCTAAATCCGGCATTTACAGAATTCCTTTCAAATTTCGTAATCGCTTATGAAATATACGAACCTTACGATTTATAGTGGTTTTTAACCGACGTTTTATTCTATATGGTGAAGAAAATTAAGAACGAGTATTTTTTGGAACAATCTTTGCTTTTTAAATATTACAAAATAGATCAAAATAATTTGTAATCGTAAATTAAATTAGTTTTATCTATTTCTCTGCAATTATCTTACATGGAAGTTATTTATGAAAATCTGTTTTTACCCGTTTTTTACTGTTACATTTCTGCATACATTAAGATAACTGATAGTTGTTAGTTATATAATTTTCGCATTTATTATATTTCTAGTTTACTTTATGACTGGTGGGTTACTTTCTATTATTGCAACTTTTAATGTGCATTGTATTTTTTAACTATAACATATTTTTTACAAAATATTAGGCAATGAGTACACAAAACAATAAAACAGCTTTATCTTTATGTTTAAACGAAATAGTCTGAAAACTTTAATTTAGAGATACCATTCATAATAAATAAGAAATTTCATAATTTCCGTTTCATTAAATTTTCTAGTTGGCACGTTCTGCAAAACCATTATCATCACGTTTTGCACTACTTTATCGTGGGGGTGTAAATAGCTCAATTTACTAAATTTAATTATTCCATATGCATTTTATATTTCTTCAAATAGCTCAAATGATTATTTTTTGGGATAATCCAAAACAAATTCGAAAATGAATCGTTCCGCATAATAAAGAACGACAAGAAAAACCTTCAATGTATGTTTTATGAAAGTTGTACTACTAATTTGGAAATGAAATTTCCTATAATAATTATCTCAAACCTCACATATAATTATAAAAAAGAAATAAAACTTTTTTTACAATTTTCCTTTTAAACTCAATAATTAATAAATATTTGTGGTTTGGCCTAGCTCAAGGTAAATTAACCTGGAAACGCAGCTTTTTTAAATCTTCTAAAAGTTTTGACTTTTGCTACAAAAACGAGCAAATGTTAGTATGTAGAAGACATGAGCACATGACTAATTGGTTAGAAAATGCTTGAAATGAGAACTTACAGTGCTAGTATTTTGTTTTCATGATTATTTGAATCGGTTTTACTGCAGAAATTAGAAAAATAGCTTGATGTTCCACAGTAGTAATTGAATACTACTATTGTAATGGATGTTTGTTTTTTGCAACTTTAGCCTTGCACTGACTACTTTTGATCTTTAAGACAACGCAATAATTAAATATATTACGTTTGCATCGTAGTATTCGCAGGGTTTAATTTATAATTTCCGTTAGTTGCAAAAACATTCTTACATCAATGGAAAGGTAATATTAGTCAATCAGGATACATCAAGAATGATACAATCAAAGATCTACCGTACGAGTAGAGGTAATCTAAACTAAATGTGAAGCTGCAGTCTTTAGTCAGTTCTATGGTAAATTCTTTTGGTTCGATTACGGCGCTATAGTAATAGCTTTTTAAGCTTTTCTTAGAATTTATCAATACAAGGCAATTAAATTCTTGATTACTTAAGACCAAGATTTGATATCTAAAATGTTAAAAATTTCACGCCTAGAAATTGTAAGAAATAAGAGAACATTTACAGTCAGTTTCTTTTCATGAATTTTTCCACACAGAAATTGTTGCTTAATAAAAGTCTTCATCTGTTCCGTTTAAGACCATATTTAGGTATGAGCATTAGTTTCTTCCCGTTATACAGGATGTTAAGTAATATGTAGAGAATTCTTTAGGGATAGATTCTTTGGCTAAAAATAAGGTGAAAAGTCTTCATAAGCATATGATCAGAAACCATACCGTTTTGAAGATACAGAATGCTGAAGTTTTAGTAGAAATCTCCTACATTTTCAATATTTCCAGAATAAAGCACAATACTAAAATGAGTTTTCTTGCGTTTTTGTCATATTGAGATTTCTGACCATTTTTTGACAAAAGAATCTATTCTTAAAGCATTGCCTACATATCACTTAACACTCTTTATAATTATGAGTACTACCAGTACACAAGCCACTTCAATGATTGTTCTAATTATAGTACAGAACTACTTCCATCACTGTCCAAAAGTGAGCCTTCGCTTCCTTTCAGATTCCCAAGAGACTGATTTCTAACTAGCGGTAGCGTCATGGAGATCAAATAACTTCTAATAACATAAACTAGCAATGTAATGTACTATGGTCAGCCTGGTCCCAACAACTGTAAACAAATAGATCTTGAAAAGTTAAAATTCAAGAAGAAAAAAGTTTCTTTCAACAAAGTTCTTTCGCTCAGCAAAGAGGTTTATATTTTTGTACAACACTTTTACACAAAAAATTGACAACCTTTAAAATCTTCTTGAGAGAAATACTTGGCAAAATAAAAGACGATTTAGATCTATCTGAATTTGGCGCGACAATTCGTCCCATTATTTTTGTCAGAAAGATTCAAAAGACATCACAGTGAAAAGAATAATAAAGAAACAATATTTTTTTATCTTTCGCTCTTTATCAGATTTTTAAAACCGCAACCAAACGCTTTTCTAATCGAAGTATTTTTTTCTTATTCTTGGAATAATTTTTAACTGCTGTGTAGAAGATTCTGCCATTTCAGGACTATGCGTCCAAGAATACATTATAATTTCTTTCTGTCCTATGTTATTCAGAAGAATTCATCTCAACGCATTTGAATGTTTTATAACCAGAAGTCTTGTACTAGCCTGTGAATAGGTAATTTTTTCCTTTGATGGATTAGGCTGAATATATTTGCCCAAAATCTTCTACGTTAGATAGAATTCAATGATAAATAATCCTTTAGAACAAAAACAATCAAACAACAAGTAGTTGTAACGATATAAAAAGTTGCAACAACCATGTAGAAGTAAATGTTGGGTTAAAATAAATCATGCATCGGCGATTTATTTTCAAACACCTATATATTAAAGAAATTTCAAGGTGTCTTTCGACGAGGGAAAAAATTAAAAGAAACTTACTTATGCTTTTGCACTTGCGTTAGATCTAAAGGTCACATCCTCAATCTAAGAAAAGTTACTGTATCTGAGATTTGGAGACTCCAGGTTTTGTATCAACTGACACAAGAAATTCGATATGTACTGTAACTGCTATACGCAGAATACTTTGGAGAGAGGATGCAGTAATTAATGCTTTTCTCAGCCACAAAGCGAAAAAGTTGAATAAATATGGTCAGAAACTGGTATTACTTAAAGATATTTGCTGAATTAGTTATTTCAATACTTTATGCAATTTGTGCTATCAAGAAAGAAGTTTCTAAAACAGCCTATCTAATTTAACCATTTGACTAATCCATATTGAAAATTTAGACATATTTTCCTTACAAGATATATTTTTTGGTTTGATAATTTGTTTCTTCGGGAGAAGCGTCGTTTTTAAGAAAACCGAATTTTCCAAAATCGCTCAAAGGTTAACCTAAGTACTGGATGCCTCAAGAGTGATGTTTTAGTGTATTAAGATGAGTTTCTTTTTTAAGTAGCAAGGTCCAAAATGGTTACAATTTTTTTTCATATTTTTGCCCAGGGGACACGTCACTGATGCACAGTATTATGTACAGCTTTTTGCATAAATAATGTCGTAGTACATTCTCTTGATGAATGAATGGATCAAATACACGAAATCTGATTTACCATTAAATATATAAAATTTGTTCCCTAAGAGCTCATAAGACGACTTTGGATAATTAATATGAAATTAGATTTAGTATATTTAATTAATTGCTTCATTAAAGAAATAATTTGCTGCATTATTTATACAAAAAGCTGTACTAGACAAGAACGAAAAGAACTATGTACAATACTGAAGAGAATTCATTATTTAAAACGTCGTTTACTTGTATAACAAAAATGATGCTAACCCCAAACGTAGCAGCCTTAAACACTACTCTTAAAACAAGAGTCTTGCAAGTGCATACGAGTATATTTAATAACATAATCTGCAATTAACTTAAAGTTGCGATCTTAATTTTAAACCTTCATATTAAAGTGCAAAATGAAAAGATATTACAGTTTGTACAATAATTAGAATTGCAAATTAATATATTGATCAATACTATTGACCTTCGTACAGTTATTCATATATTTAACGGTAAAATATTGTTACTTCTCTTAAATTTGTGATACACCCACCGTAATTGAAAATGAAACAATCTTACCTTAAGAACGCTTATGGTTGTGACTCATCAGCGTGATCACTTCAGAAGCGCTTGTAACATAAGTTTCATCTTCACTGATTGCGACTGTACGTATTTACTACTTTACCGTATTTTGTAATTATCTCTAAGCTTCGTTTTTAATTTTGCTTCATAAGTTTAATATGAAAATATTAATATTAATTTAATATTAAAACTAGTATTTTCTCCTTCTCGATTTTTATTAGTCATGAGTCGTATTTAGTCATTGATAACGATTGAGAACAAGAATTTTCGGTAAACTATTAATTAAGAAAGTGCTCATACGAATTTGATCTAATTGGCTAGGTCACTTTTGTTTTTTAGTCCTGTTTTTAAGTTTAGAATGTTTAGCAGGGTTGTTCTTATTTCGCTTAATTGGTGTTATCCTGGTCTGTAAAATCGCTGCTCTGGTTTTATAAATGTCAAAAGAACACGATTCAAGAATTTATCACTTACCATAAAAAAAGGATCTTGGGTTTCGCAAAAGTTTAAGGATATCTCTATTTTATGTTACTTTTTTTAATTCTTTCTGCTAGATGTTGTCTGCCCTCCAGTTTCGAAAGTTTACTATTTTACCAACAAATATTTGTGTTTTGCATACCTAAAACATTACATAAACATAGAAATCAATATGCATCTTAATACGTTTTTGGTTTCATTTAATTTTTAAATTAAACGCTATTAACAAAAGAAGATTCTTTTACTGTAATGGTCAACCCAACAAATTTTCCAATGTAAATTTTTCTAATTAAATATACGAGGTCTTTCGAAGGCAAAAATAATTGTGGATGGTTGAGGAAGGTCGACCGGTCAACATAACTCATTCACATTCCAGTTGCTTACATTGTTTATTTCTGCGTCATTCCCCCCTCAGCTTTCTGTCATCAACACCGTCATGCTGCAATGATAGTATAGAAAAACTTCATCGTCAACCGTAACAGAGGGCAAAAGAACACGCCAATCGTGCGAAAATTAATAAATTTTGTCAACAGACTTAGTTTTTATGTCAAGGTGTATTCTATCTTGATCATTAAATGGTCAATTGTTGGTTAAACAATTTATAATAATGCCGTCTCTTTTAATTGAGCAATTTGAGCGACCATGAAAGGAGTCATCATTTCAAGAAGAAGCAATAATTACAATTACAATTACCAATGCAATAAATTATTGAATATTTTGAAAAACTTGTGATAAATTAAATCTTTCAGACGCTTTATCGTGTTCTCATATTCATAGCAGTTAATGAATAGTTCATCAGCTTCGACAGAAAACGATTCTTCTGAGAATCTTCGTCATCTCACACAATAGGTAACACTTTTAACTCGTACGGCATATATACATGCATATTAACGAGATGCAATGAAGTGAATTCACTAACATCTGTTTTATAAAATCGTTCATAGGTAAAAGCGTGACAAAATACTTTAAAATCCGACGTGAACCGTCATTGTCTTAATCAAGCAAGGATTATAATTTACCCAATTAATTGGAAGTGAAATAACAATAAGAAAAATATAAAAAGCCTCTTTTTGTTAACATTAAAGAGATTGTCTTGATCCTTCTATTGAAATGACACAGAATAGATAAAGATTAAAAGACAGCTAAAGACATTTTTTCATTAGACAGTTAAAACTACTTTTGATAAGTACTTATCATTAAAAAAGGAAGATTTTCTCTCTTACTACAATTCACAACACATTACTGTCTAGTCACTAGAAAACTTTGAAAATGATTGATCATTGATTCTTTCCAACACAAGATTTCTTCTTGCAAATATTATCACTTATCAGATATTTAAACAAAAGAACAAAAAATTGGAGGCAGAATACAGAAACTTGATCTAATAAGCATCTGTACTTGATCAGTGGAAATCTAAAGTTAAACAACTACCAGAATTTTCTGAATAAGAAACGAGTTCTGTAGTACTTTGGCTTTGCATATCTATCTTTGGCATTTTCTGGAGACTGTTCCCAAAGCAGTACATTGCTTGTATATCACTATGGTGCTGAAACCAAAATGAATAGAAAGCTTACTTACATTCTAGGATTAGCATGCTTGGTGCTCTCAAGATCCTCCAGAGACTTGACTAGAATAAGTTCTCAGTCAACATCCTTTCCAAGTACCAGCGAGATGTTAACTCGTAATAGCAGAGCTTCTCCAATTTACAGAACCATTGCAATTGAATCTATGGACAGTTGAAGCCCCTTTCTTTGCTTCTTATTTATTTTACATACTTGCTTTTTTTCTTATTGATTGTCTCGGGCGAAGATTCGATAATAATTGCAGTATACTATTTGTTCAGAATAATTTTGCCGTTGTTTAATATGTAATAAGTATACAAGGTTTTCTACAAAAGTAGGAAGTCGTAATTAACATAATTATATCCTACGTGGAAATATCCACAGTCTACTACTGTTAAAGGTTTATGTGAAAATATTCTGTTACGCAGTAGGTATCTAAACTTTTTTCCTAATAAATTATCGATTAATTTAATATTTTTTACAGTTAACAAGACTTCTTTTATTATTCGTACATCCTTATTGTTTGTACTTGCATTCAATGTTAATTTTAATTAATTCAGTTTTAAATCTGCAATCTGCAATTAATATTGTTAAAGTGATTGCCAATTTTAAAACTAGGTCATACCCAGTTTTAGGTGTTATTACTTTTTTTTCTCTAAACTTTTCACTTAATTTTCACACACTTACTTGATGCTCTTAAAAGAAATTATACCATGTAATGGGATGTTATTAGAAAATAATGTAATTACCGCAATAACTGAATGCATCTGCGGACTATTAAATGCAACAGATAGAACATTTAAATTTATTTCAATTACAACTAACTGTATAAGAGTTAATTACAACAAAAATGTAAGGCATATAATGCAGGTGTCGTGTTGAATGCACTCATCTGGAATGCGTAAGGTGTGATTTCACAATTCGTGAGCTTGCTGGTTATTATTATGTGCAAGACACTGTGAGTACCGTTAAAAATGTCTTTATATATGCATTTGGATTTTACAAGCACCCAATTTAAACGACCTCGAAAATGGCATCTAATATAACATAAAAGTGTTAGGCATTTGAAATTTAATGTAGTACATGACATTTTCTGAGTTTCACTAAATATTTCACGTTTGCTACAAAACTATGCCGCACGTTTTTTTCTATAACAAGTTTCAAATTGTTATTATACACGGTGTATCAATAGAATCCATCTGTAATTTAAAGCGATAGCATGAATAATATAAGAAAACATTAGAGGTGATACAAGAATAAATGAAGAATCTACAACACCTATTCTTAAAAATCGAAAGAAAGTATTTGAAATTGTTTATCTAGATCACACAAGGACTATGAGCAGACGAATAATTCTAGTAACAGTTGCTAACTGAATAGCATATGCAGAGAAATTATATGCTGAGAATTATAATTTTTAGCAGATTAGGAAGAAAGCAACCGAGCAAAAAATGAACATATCAGGTGAGAATCAATGGAAGACTAAAGATTTCAAAATCACCATAAACTGAAAAACACACAGATTTGCTTTCTTGCAACTGAAGTTAGAAAATCACTGTTCTGTTACATTTTAACATATAAACATACAAAACTCAGCAGAAAATAGCTTTTCGTAAAATTTTTCCTGTTAACAATATCAGGTAATTTTTGCACCAAATGTCACGTACGCTTGTGCTTCGATGTAAAATGTTGAGAACCTTACGTATGAACGTATGAACGAATACGTTGGGCGTTCCGACATTTATTTTAATATTATTTAGTCCAAAGTCCCATGACCACCGGATAACCCTTCCTATTAAGTATTTTGATCTTATGTTTCAACCTTTGAAGAGTCACCATCAATTTGATAAGTTAATTTACTAGTGCAAATATTTCGAGTTCTGTCAAAATTAAGGACAATTTAAAAATTCAGATCTGTTTTACTCTGGCGCTCCCAAGTCAAACAAACAAACGACTGCACTTCCTATTTCAAATTTCAACAGCACATATGTTGAGCAGGTCATTGCAGTTTTGGCAGAGATTTTACTCCGAAAGAATATTGCAAATACTCTTCCGTTGTAATAACGTATATCTTCTTAAATCTTTCAAATCTAAGAACTGAATGACTTAAGTCAAAACAAATAATATTTAATCTTCTGCCTGGGGGTAGTGTTAATACCATAATGCAACACCCAAGGCAGCAGCATAAACACGGCGGTGCTAGGGTTATTATCGGACAGCTCAAACTGAAACAATCGTAATGACTATTTGTACAGAAGTCTATAGTTGTTCAATTATGCTAGAAGTATCTATGATTGTGTAATACAAGATTTTTAAAAAACCGTCACCTCACCTTCACTACCAGTTCTACGCAACAAACTATAATTTTCAACAAACGGAGCTTCAAGATTTGCAGCATTTGATAGCCAGGTTTCAGATAATACTAGAATCTCCAGGTCGAACTAAACAACAATCGTTTTACATTATCAACCTCCGGGAATTAATAGACAGCAAACGTTGAAATGATGTCTTAACCTTATACGATTGTTTGTAGTAATGTCCTAAAAAAAGAAATTAAATAATCAAACTAGAAATTGAAAACAAGAAGAATAAAAATACTACATATTATATTCATGGGTACCTGTAGGGTTTTTGTAAGGGGGTACAAGACATTTACTTGCATTTATGAAGTCTCATAACTGAGCCATGTTAGTCGAGCAGGGAGCATTTCGGAGACCAGGGATCTTTAAACCGAGTGTTTTCATTTAAGGCTTTCGCCTTTTATCACATAATTTGCTTCTGCCTTTCTTAGAGATTCTTTTTTTGTATGCAGGTGGGCTCTAAGCTCCTAAAATGGCCCATTCCGAAATGGAGAATAAAATATGATTACCTTACTTCCGGTCGTGTACATAATACATTTCTTATGATCACAGACTATAATCTGCCTCCTAATTTTTTTATGCAATGATATTTTATTTAATTGCTAATGCTACTAAATATGTTTTATTGGTTTCGGTATCTTGCTTATCTTTTCTACCTTATCACTATATCCAGCTTAAAGTAAACCAAATTTTAGTAACTAAAGTAATGTAGGACACAATCAAATTATTTCCCTTTCTGCCAATCCGTCAATGAGCCTGAACGTGTCAGTTCCTGATCTAGCCTTGATAGACTCTTTCTTAGGAATCACTTGATACACATAATTAACTAGAGTAGCCAAAAACCCTAATGGTGTAAGCAGCTTTAAGTACCTCGTCTGAATTCAGGATCTTGTTGGTGTTTTCTTACAGTTCAACTCAAAATAGACTAAACTAAAAACCAAAGCCAACAAGAAACTACTTGCAATAGTTTTTAGCAACAAAAACTTGTAAGTACAAGGACGGAGGTATTGTCTGGTGTACATGAAATCTCCATTGAAAGAGATATTGTCGGTCAGGGACAGCCTGACTCAAATTGTTTTTTTTTACCTGTTCTCGAGTTTTTGAGGGTTTGTAGCCTTTATTCAGCACAATTCTAGATCTAATTTACTCTTGATGATAAAAACAAAAAGTAGAATGCACGAAGATAATGAGAATTCTTTCGCCTAGAGGTCTTCGGATGCGTGGGCTGTATATGAGAGACGTTTATTGACCTCTTGGGTTTGAAATTACGTACTACCTCGGAAAGTTTCCAATTGTCTGAGTACTCATACAACGTATTGCTGGCTTTCAGTTCAACAAAAACACTCTTTAATCTCTTGGTCTGAAAATGCTATACATATGGATGACTCAATTTCATGCTACTAAGATTTGAGCTGATCTATAGAATACCGAACGTGGCAATGGCTTACTAGCTTAACTAACTTAATATGTAACAGAAATCGTAGGATCGATGGTTAGAATGTAGTGAAAACAGAAAACATGGGCAACGCGTTTTGTTGGTTTACAGTGCTCATTTGTTTTATTTTTGTTCTATTATACACCATTAAAAATGGAGTCGCTGTCTAGTTAAGTATTATGGTGAAACATCTTTCATCCCTTGTACCTTTCTCGCGGCGCCCATTATTATATCTCAGACTATAAAACTGGCAATTTCTGAATATTATAAATAATAAAGAAATTAAGGTATATTTCAGAAAGACTGAATAAGTAATCCAGGTAGAGATGTTTCATAACATAAATAAAAGGTTGGACATACACTGGTCATACGAGAAAGCCCTTAAGCAGGTGTTTTGTTCAATTTTGGAAAAAAAGGGTCATAGTGAACAAAGTTGCTTTTGAATGATTCATTGTTATTAAAAGACAATAAATTATTTCAGTTTGCAATACTGCAAATAGTTATTCTTTTTATGTGCAAGCAGCAAGCACTGAGACTATCATAAATAAACAATCTCTTAATACTAACAAAGTAACAATAAAAATGAAGGATCTCCTGAATATTAATTACCTACTTACATATTTCTTTTAGTTTGAAACTCATCCTTATTATGCGCAAATACCTTTATAAGACTTAATGGATACTTACGTAATAGTAGCTAAAAGGCAGTTTGTTTAATAGCAAAGATTCCATATCTCTCCATTATTTATTTTCTGGGAAATGTAAATTTAGATTTTCTCTTTTTTATTAAGTCTTTTAATGATATTATCTTGACACTATAATAAGTAATACATTTACATTAAAACACTATATTAAAGCTAAATTTTCTGTCAACACAATTACATTCTTATTAATTATCAAAAACTTTTTCTTGGTTATTAAAGTTTTAAGCCAGATTATTTGCATACAATCATCATCTTTTATTATAATTGTAAACAAAACAATATATAAAAACCTCTTCTCTACACAATACTAAAAATGTTAAGTAATTTCAACCTAAATCAAAAATTCTCCAAACGTCTATTTAAACAGAGAACCTTCGTCGCAAATGCAGCTAGAAAAAATAAATAGTCGCGTTCGCTCATGAATATTAAAATACGTTCTCTTCTAATACGACGCGTTTTGAATTCCTAAATTGAGAAACCATTCGTGTGTAAGTTTAAAGTGTTGAATTCTTTCATGAGAAGTGGATGGGAATATGTGTGTGCGCGGCAATTTCACTATCCCAAGAAGGATTCGTGCAAGATAACGCTTCATATAGTTAATGGCATTGCATAATACTCTGCACTCATAATTTACCATAAAAGAGGCGTTACTACTTTAGTAAATACCATCATAAGTGTAGTATTTTCTCAACATTTTGATATTTACTATAATTTAATTATGCGGAAGAAACTTTCTGCTTCTGACAATTATAATTTTCTGCTTTTTAAAGAAATAAATTCCATGTAATAAAAATGAAACTATCAGAGATTATATAGTGTAAATATTAAATAATAGAAATAAATATTATAACCTTTTTGAAATTGTTGCATAATATGTAAGATTATGTGGCTTAGAGTTATTTTAAACTGGAGTGGTATCTATTAAGATAATGTCAACGTTATTTCAAAATATGCCTGTAGACGGAATATGTTAATCGGATCTTTATGGCTTTCAATATTCTTACAACATAAAATACAATAAAATTAATATAGGATTAAGTACGTACTTATTCGACATCATAATCATGATTATTCTTCTCTGGACTTACATGGTCGATTAAGAAATACTATGTTACTAAATATGGTAAAATATATTTAAGCTGAAAAAGATATTTTTAGATACAATAAAGTCGAATAGAAGATTATTTTGTTTTTATGTTCTTTTATTTTTAGATTTCATAAATGACTTTTTCTTAGCCAATCAGATATACTTACAGTTAAAGTGAAAATCTGTTATTGTCAATATCTTGTTGAAGACAGTTATTTTTGTATTAATATTACACTAAATACTACCATTATTCTCATGTCTTTCGTGAAGATACAGAAGAAACAGTATACGTTTATAGTAAGTCAACAAAAAGTAGATTACAAGAAACAAATCATAACTCAGAAAGTAAGACTGGAAATGCCAAAGATTTTTAGGTGCCAAAGACCTTAACCACGGTTAACAAGAATAATCGAAGTAACTTGTTGAGCTATTTCTTTAAAGAGAACGTCTAATCTTTATCATTTGGCCATATACCTAGGGCACTCTACCTAGATCTCTATATTGCTTCAATACCATCATCAAATGCTATCACAATACCAGTCTCAGAAAAATTTTGCTTTGTATTCTACCTGCACTAGAAAAATCAGTATAAGTAATAAACAATTGGACATAAAACAGTTTTCAAACCTCCAAAAATAATCTTTAATACTTCGTTTGGCCGGTATACCTGATTATTGTCAAAATAAGGGAAACGTAGATACATTTTTCAAGAACATTTAAGAAGACATTGTTTTCTTCTGCATAACACTTATATTAATCAGAATAAAATAAAATTCTTGTTTAATTCAGAGCTCAAAAAAAAGTATAATTATTCCTGTAACCGTTATAAAAGACATTTTGAATTTTTATGTCTGCAATTCTGAGACATAAAAACTGTGAATTTTATGAATGGTAAATAAATATCTGAACGTTTAAAATATACAACTTAATTGAATGTTTCGCAATTTAATTAAATACATAAATATGTGCAGAAAGGCATTTCTGGTCAACAGAACGGCATTCCATATTCCTAATGTTTTAAATCATTTTAATTACATTAATAATAATCCGCAATAATGTGTTTTAGAAGGATAAATTATTAAAAAGTGTTATACTAAAAATTTCTCTACGTGATATATGCGTTAGTATGAATGTGTGCACTACACGTACTGTGCACTTCCTAGTGAATTGACATGGAAACTATGTTTTGTCCATTCTAGGAGTTCTATTTAGTTTTTCTTTTTGGTTTTTTTTTGCTGTGCTGAAACGAATGGAGAACATACACATATAATAATGAAAAAGGTGATTGATGCCAAATATACGTATCTTGCTAACTTGGTGTGACATAAACTAAAGAAGTACTCAAAAAGAATGATAAACATGATAGACCAACGCACACAATCTTTCAATAAAGGCAAGATTTGAAATTTATTTCTGAAAGTAAATACAAAAATTCTTATTTAGTCTGACTATAGAGAAGATGAGTGACCAATAGAGCATTGAGCTTAATGAGACATTCGTTCAACGAAATTGGAAAAGTGTCCATCCCGTAATTCACTAACTAAATCAGAGTTTGAGGAAACTAGAATTGCTGTCGGTCGCGTATGTTATGGGTTCAGTAACCAAAATCAAAATGACTTAAAGACTATTTTAACGAAGTAACAGCGCCAAGTAGGCATTTTAATAGAACATAAAAGTAGAAATGAAATTTGATTGCCTATTATCTTGGTTTTTTAGGTTTGATTACTTTCAATGTTTAAACAGAAGCAAGCTATAAATCTACAAAGTAAAGTAAGGTTTTTGGTTGAATAGCGATTTCTAGGATCTGGCCTTGTAAAGATCGAGAAGAACGCAGAAAGACTATAAAGTAGGCTGAACAAGTCTCAGAGATAGAAAAGTATAGTAACTCAACACATGAAACGTAAGGATTTCGAGGTACTACAAATCAAGAAGCTTGAAAAATAAAAATGCCATTTATTTATGTTATAATTGTATCAACCATACTGTTTTAAGATGAAAGAAAAGTAAGCCAACAACTTTAATAGCGAGCCTGGTATTTACAACGATGATGACAGAAGAATGATTATTTTGCAAGCTGTGCGAACTAGGTATGAAAGCAACCATAACCTTGCCTTTGCCTCATTTACCAGGCGGAACAGACCACAATATAGATCTTTGTGTTTACTGTACCGAAGATTCATTGCTTGAGATTTCCAAGTTTTTGTAGTATTTCTTACCTTGGTAAAATATTTTTCATAATTCTGATCAACAATCAACAAGGATAGCCAAATATAATTACTAATTACTTTAGCAAAAGATTTTTGTGGTTTCAGTCACTCGTTTTCAAATGAGTAGCATACATAGAGGGAGCACAATTGAAGGAGCTGTGAAATGATTTGAGAAACAGAAAGGAATTTAAATTCGGACTAATATCCCTTGTTTAGAAAAGAATCAGAAGTCCTGCTATTAATCTTGATTATGATTTACTACTATAGACAGTTACGGCAAATATTACTTCTACATTAGTTAAAGGATTTCTCGACTCTATTGCAAAAAACAGGAAAAAAACACTTGGAATTCCACATTTTGCTCCAGCAAGACCAGACCATACTCCGATGTCCATAAGCACTATTGATAGTTTTGAATTTGAACTCTTTCGTCAACCATTCTACATGAGCATTTCATATTTTAGTTTCACCAAATAATCAAAAATATAATTCTTTTGTACCATTAAAAAACAGATTTATACAAACTCCGTCAACAGTATAGCACAATAAACGTTTTATTTACTGTGAAATTTATTTAATTCGCTTTTAATCCGGATAATTTGTAAATCACGAAACAGTTGCAGTACGAAGCAAAAACCGGCAGAAACCTTTATAACATACATTTTGTTCTTAGCAAAACTGTTAGCATTAATTTGAGATTTTTTAAAAATAGCATTCATTAACATAGACTTGTTTGCAAGAAAAGCAAGTTGATTTTATTTCTTTTTTTAACCAGTTCTGGTTTGTAATAATTACGAAACGAAACATATAAAATCCGCTCTACTTATTCCTTGATACACATTAATTAATTGCATTTAAACTTAATTACATCGCCGGTAATAATATTTAATGTATCTTAAAACAGCAACGTTTATATATATTTTTTGAGCAAAAATAAAG
This sequence comes from Ignelater luminosus, assembly GCA_011009095.1. Taxonomy (NCBI): domain Eukaryota; kingdom Metazoa; phylum Arthropoda; class Insecta; order Coleoptera; family Elateridae; genus Ignelater; species Ignelater luminosus. The sequence continues at coordinate 26,317 of VTPC01003985.1, forward strand.
TAATTTAAGAATGACGACACCTAATCGAAACCAACGCCACAATTGAGATTAGGATTTTATAAAAAGGAATGTTAGGAAAAATGCGAATAAAAAATTAATTTGTTGCGTCACGGGTTACCGTTATGGACCTGTAATAAATTAACCACATTCCTTCTTTTGAATCTTTTTAGTTCGTTAACGCCCGCCGTAGTGATATTATTAAGTACTTCTAAATCAAGAATTGCAAAATAAAATTATTAATTTAATTAATGATTAGCAGTAAGTAAGTTTGGAACTTATTGAACGGAGGATATTTATATACCTGATAATTATAAATTACTCTTTTATTATATTACTAAAGATTGCTTTAATAAATTGCAGTTGGTGAAATTAATGTCTGTCATTATTACAGACAGACAGTTTAGTATTACTTAATAAAGAGTTAAGTTTTTTATTTTTAAATTTAATGAGGAAACTCTTATTAATTCTTTTAACTATTGTTCTTTACTTTCAGTAGAAAGGAATCTTGTCAGCTTTTGAAAATGCGATTTTAATTGGTACTTACTGGTAGATATTTTCTGTTATTTTATTGGAATTTCTTAAGGCATTATTGCAAAAAAGATTTATTAGTAGTAAGACAAATGTATCAACAGCTTGTACATACGTGGCATTCTCGAAGTAATTTCAATTGTTTTTAATAACCGTAATTAAAAAATCCATTCATTATCGTATTTTATCATATTTGATTGATTGCATTTGTTTCGTCCTTTAGCAGATCGCGCTAGCTTTCAAAATACCCAATCAGAATTTCAATCTAATTAATTAAATGAGGTAATTAAAACAAAAACAACAGGAATTGTAGCTATGACGCACATCATGTGATCGAGTAAATTCCCCACGAAGTTAGTTAATTAGATATACGAGTACGTAACTTAACTGATCACTTCTTCACTTTTTCAGTTTTGGTTATAAAATAAATTGCTTTTCTCTAGAAGATAATTAGTACCTAGTTCTAAACTCATAAACCATTATAGACCCTGCAATATCAAGATTGAAGACAATTTTAAGAAACGTACTCAATTGCTTGTGGTAAAATTAGAGCCTAATGAAAATCCTGTTTTGTACAGTAACGAAAAATGATGCTGGAAGCTAACTCATTTGACAGTGAGACTTCTTATCTTTTCTTGAACAAGATGCTTAAGGTGTTATTTGATTCTGAAGTCACATTTCACTCATAAATGAAATTAAAATTTAAACAAACACAAAGAAGCCAATTTATGGATTTCATATAACTGGCTAGTAATAGAAGAAAGTTTTCAGATTAAAGCCTGGGAAGAATGTCCAGAATTTGGCAGCGATATTGAAACAAATAAGTGCAATAGCGGAGAGAGTTTACAGTTCCGCCACCCAAAAGTAGAAATACATACAATACGTCACATTATATCTTCAGTTTCTTACTGTTGGGAAATGGCTTGATTTTGGTAGATCTTTCAATGATGACAGTGAATCTTTTATGCACCAACATTTTCCCGACATGACTCTTTAACATTTTAGTTTTAATTCTAAGTGTTTTCTACGGTCCAAGTCTAATATATCAGAAAATTAGAGTGAGAACAGGTTCGCTCATTAAGGGAGACGAGTCCCAGTTGTTGCAAAAATCAAATAAACCCTGTGACTGGAAGGAATAAAAGCAAGTTGCTAATTTAAACGTATCAAATTTGATCTTTCAGCCTTTATTCATTCCCTAAATGACGTAGAAGATAAACCAAAAGCATATAATAATTATTTCGAGATCAAAAACTAATGTAACAATATTTACCACAGGTCTGGGGTAGGTTGTCCTAACACACAGTCCTCGTTGTCACAGGTCCTCATCATCTAGCTCACAATTAGAACAACAAACTCCTTTGCGCATTTATCATGAACTCAGAGCCTGCATTTTATGCACTAAATCCAATCTTCATTAGGTTTGCTGCTTGATCAGGTTTCACAATACATCAAACACAATCTCTTCGCTATCTTCATCTTTATCGCTACTCACTCGTTTTTGTATCTTGTTTCAATTACTTTTCTTCTTTGTAGGTTTCTTTTACTTTACTTTTTTCATATTTTGCTGTTCGATTTAAAGTTGTTTTTTTCGATGAACTTTAGGAAATGATTGTAGAGTTGAAATTTGAAATTTGAGATCGGGAAAGAAGTTTTTGTTGTTGGCAGAAGTTGAAAAAGGGTTTATTGATTTTTGTTAGAATCTAATTGTCTTCATTTTGAATAGACAAAGTAGTTGATG
>VTPC01003985.1:33582-53625 GCA_011009095.1 Ignelater luminosus
TTTTTTTTTATTTTACAACACTTCATTGTTTTGAAGGTTTACAAACTTTTAAAAGCTATAAAATAAAAATAGCTCCAGGAAGCTTTTTTAATTTTATTAATTTATATGCGACTTTAATGGCATTGTGCTAACTAGTCTCAAAAATATTTCTAGTTTATAGATCGCTTCAAACCATATACAATAAATAATTTATTTAAAATACTTTTGATTTCATTCTATTGTATAACCTGAAATGCATAATACTACCTAGTACTATTTTAAAATCATTTAAAAATATAAGTGACAGTACATTAATTAATATATTAACGTTTAACAGCACAAGGTTGAATATGAATTTTATTGTGTTGATTAAAAAATGTAATTAAAAGGTTATAATAATGTTGAACAGTAAACCATAATTTTACTTTATAAGGACCTCAGGGTCTTGAAAATAACATTTCCTATTTATAAAGAACATGCACAAAGTGTGCCTTGTAATAGTTTTTTCTATTTTCACCTCTTCTCTGCCCCTCAAAAACTACAATATTAAACATAGCATCCTTAATCTTTTCGAGTACTTTTTTATTTTCTATTTTTGTTATTATTTTGTATCATTTTCATTTGTTTTACTATTAACTTATGTGAACACTTTTCATTATTGCATTGTTTAAAATATTATGTCGGAAAGTTTTTTAAATGTGTCACTTTTGTGACACCTGAACAATCATGAAAGAAAAAATAATTCTTCTTATCGTTGTGGTTTATTCATGTGATACAACAAAAGAGAGGAACGTTGCAAGAATTATTGTATCATTGTTTATATAAATGAATTGTCTTCATTTAAATAATAAAGAATCTTCATCATAATTAACGATAAATTATACAGGTACATCTCATATACCTACACAATGTTTACTTTTAACATGTACTACAGCAATATATTATTATAAAAGAAAAAACAATACAACTTCTTAAGTTAGCAAGGACATCGTAATTAAACCATACCATGCCCAGGAAGAAAGTTTTATACAGAGAAATTTTAAAAACGCTTCTTCTATGTAACAATAACGGAGATAAAAATCAGTGAATTTCATACCAAAAGATTTTATGTTCATACACCAGACATGTAGTATTTATTAAGAAATTCTTGTAATAAACACATTCATAATTCGAAGAGAAGATGTGCGAATAAAAACTTTCTAAAAAACGTTCACAAGTAATTTATGTTTACTTTTATTGAATTAGAATAAAATCTATATACGGTAAAATTAATACAAATTGAAACAGAGCGCGTGTTCTAAAATTTATGTAGAATGTACTCTATTTAATTTTAATCTCGTTTTAAATACTTCGAGGATAACTTCTTTTCTTTTTGTTAATATATCTTTAATTAATTACAAGCACGCATGGATTTATGCATAATAATAATATATGTATACTAGTCATGGCGAAATACATTATTTATTTATTTGTTATTTGTTGAATATAATTATTTAAATTATGTGAAATTTTATTTTGTTCAGATTTCATTTTTGTTGTTATTTATAAACATAGAAGAAAATGGGGGCAACATTTTACACAAGTTATCTAAACGTTATCAGAACATTTTCTACATCATATGCAGGCTAAAATTTTCCTATTTTATAGCTAGCATTACTTCAAGAAGCACCGTTTGGTTCCCACAAGAATATCCATCCACTGATGGTGGAGGCACCGCGAAAATAGTTCCATGCCAAAGTGTCTTCGTACAAAAACAGAACTCCAAGCCAAAATAGATCTTTATCTTTAAGGTATTTTGTAGAAACTATTTTAAGCATCATTTTAGTTGCACGCCATCTTTAGTTCTTCTTTTGACTGTTTTTCTTTATTGTGCTGTTGGCGAATGAAATCTGATTGTGTTGTTATTGTATACTCAGAATTTTGAAAGCTTTTCTCCAAAGTATGCAGAAAGCATAATATAAATTCAATTTCTTTCTTAAAAAGTCGCCAACAAAAAGAAAAGTAAAAAGTAATGTGAAATATGACAGAATTAGTAGCACCTACTTGACAATTTCTTGTTAACTCTGCATAAATTGCATTTTTTTCCCATTGATTTACCATCTACTATGTTGCTAAACAACTTATTTTCATCATCAAAAACTTATACGTTTACCCAGATAAACATCGAACAGTTGCTATAATTATCACTGAAACAAAAACGAGAAAAGGTCTATAATGTAAGTGAGTAAACAACCCCCCCCCCCCCCCCCCACCTACACTAAACAACGGTCCTAGCGCATAATCCATTTTTCGTACACTCCTGTTGAACCAGTTTTTGTCATTCTGCTCAATATACCCATAACAGTATTATTTTAATTCCTGGTCAGACTCAAAATGTCGTCTCCGAAGGTGGTTCTTCACTTCCGGAATTAAAAAGAAGATACACAGGACCAAATTCGCCGAATGCTTCAACTGCCAAGTCTTGTAGAACTTGCCGCGTTGCCTGAACTTGGCGAGCTGGGGCATTATCTTAATGCAGGATTTAATTGTTTGCATCACATTCAGGTTTCTTGAGAGTAATCTTTGGCATTAGTTAATTCTTAATAACAGTTTTTCCTTTAACAACACCATGATTGTAAATAATCACTTTTTTGGGCGAAAAAGGTCATAACGATGAAATCACGATTCATGATGCTTCTCAACATTTGATTATCGTTTGAAACGGTTTTTCCATTGTTCACAAATCGATATCCTTTGCTACCACTTTTCTGTAAGTATCCCAAAACAAAACTCTTGCGATACCAATATCTAAAATTACAGCAATTTCTACGATTGTTAGACGGTAATCTGCTTTATTCGTCTGATGAATTTTCAGAGGGAAATTTATCTTCCACTCTATTGTAGGAATTTTAAAACTTTTTTTACGAGTCAGACTCACACCACGAAATAAAATTTTATTCATATGTGCAGTTTTTATCATATCATAGCTTTGCTTTGCTGATTTGTTAGTGCTTACATACAATTCTACAACATACCTATTTGCTTTTTTAAGAAATCTTGATATTGTCAGAAAATTCGTATGTGGTGATATTTGTGATAGTATTCTCGATGGTGTCAGCGAGGTGCGCCAATATGTTGGGTGTACCGTCCAGTCGATTGATGAAACATAGTTACTGAAGGACGATATGGCGGTATGCAGTAGTTTTGGTTGAAGTACGATGGTTTCACAAAGTTGTTGTTTTAAGCGCGATGCGAATTCTAAGAGGTGAAGAATGACGTTTATGAGAAGTCTCGGTAGTATTTTGAACGGAATGGAACAGCGTATCGCCACCGTTCCATCGCCAGTCAGATTTTTCAACGTCAAGATATTTGAAATGTAATGCAATAAAACCAAAAAGTGTGTTTTTAAATATAAAAAATGCTTGCAATACATTGGAATAGCAGAATTGCTTTATTATTGAATAAAAACATTAAAATGACTCGCCTAAAACTGTTCTGGCGAGGAGTTGTCTTAGACCTACATCTTCTGTATATTTGATACTACTGACAGTCTGCGGGGATAAATCTTACAATCAGAATCTTGATGTTTTCTGTGTGTTATAGTTCTGTAGATGCAGTATTCTGAAATTTGATACTGGGTTAACGTTTTCTGACTTCGGTTATGTGCGATCTGCGGTGATGTTGTGCGATAAATACAAACGAGATATATCTATCGCGCAAGATGTCCTCGACATTGAAGAGCAAGTTTTTCAGGACCTATCTTCTTAAGAACCTTAGGCAAGCATCGACAGGAGGAATACCTACTGTAGGCATATAACAAAGAAGAGCAGCTAACCTTATCTTTCTTCAACTACCGCTTTGGTCAGTCGCATTTGAATATTTTCTCCAAGTGGCTCAGTTGTAGTGACTGATCACATGATAGTGAATCGATAATTGAGTGACGGTTTGATAAAGGTCTTGTATATGTCAGTCCTGAACTGGCAACAGTGACGAAGTTTTTTTGGCGAGCTAGTGAAGAATGCCCATAGACGTATATTATGAAGTAGGTTGATGAAGATAAACCGGCCAGCTAGGAACGTAGTAGAATTGTCCAGGAAGGAAGACGAATGGACACCTCTCAGTATTTTTACAGGCACATGTGGTGTGCAGAAGACAGATGTTTAAGGTGTACTATCTTATGGCCATTTTTAGCGTTATTTGTGGAATGAAGTTTAGAGTGTTCTGATAACCGAAGAAAGGACTTTACTCGTTTGCTCATTACAATGTCAGTAATGCATATCGCATCTACTACAAGGAAAATTAGTTACCTGTGATTTATTTCTAGTTGTAGTTTTTCGAAGATAATTTAAATATTTTTTCTTTAAAAATATCTTTGAATTTAAAATTAACATGACATTTGAATCTTTTTTTTATTTTCGAGTAGATTCAAGAATGCGTGTTAAAACGATTTACATTACCTTTGAAGGTTAACTACACGCAATTTTAATCAAGACATTTTCAGTTTAAAAAAATGTTAAAAACGATTTTATTTAAATTTAGCTAGAAGCCAGCTATTTGTAACATTCGTATAATAGCGTAAATATTAAGATTTGCATACCACTCTCACGCCAAGGTTAAATATTTCAACTTAAAACAGGTTGATCATAATAATAGTGACATTTTAATTTTACTATTGGATCATTTTACATGCGTCTAAGGTCAGAGATAAAATTAACATATCAGCGATTTTAATTATTTTCTTAAATCTATGCAGTAGTGCATAAAACTGACCTTACAGTAAGTTATAAGCTGCATGAATAACATTTGAAGATAAAATCTGAAGGTTGATATATTTAACAGGTTACAAGAAATTATTACAGTTTTAAGTAGGACATTTCATGTTACAGAAAAAAAAACATGTTAGGTATTATGATAAATAGTATACGGTTTTTTGTAAAAATTCCTATTATATGTGTTAAGTGGTATTTTTGATTAAACGGTTTCAAAAGGTTATGAAGTAATTGAATAAAGAATTAGAAATCTATTAGCGATTCTTATGGTTTTCTACAGGAAAGTGAATTTAATTAAAATACAATATTTAAATAGTTTATTATTCCAATATCTGAAAAGACCACAAATGGTTATAATACTTAATAGTGCTCACAGTATAGAAATCAATTTGTGCTAATTTCACTATTTTAAATTACTATTGACTGACCAAGGAAGTAATAAATAATAAATCCTTGATATAAATTTCCTGAATTACTTTCTAGTCACTGATAAAATTTTTACTACAACGAAAACAGTAAATGTTTACCGTCAAACTTGTTGACATTAATATGTTGAAGTAATGTGGGAAACGCACGGACGATTACGATTTTCTAAATTCCACTCGAAATTCCAAAATTCGAAAACAACCTGCTAAAAATTAAATCGTTTTGTTTACAAGAAAAAAATAAGAAAATCTTGTAAGTTTGTTAATAGCTTGATCTAGCGTTTAAATTTCCTAATGTAATTGATTCTTTAAAATGAGTTTAACAAGAGAGGCTGTTAACTATTTTAAAAAATAAATGGTCGTAAATAAACTAAATTTACTCTGAAAACTTAATTATACCTCTAGAAATATTTTTAATTTAAAGTGATTTCTCAGAGAATAAAATAAATTACGTTCATTTTATTATTACTTCATGGAATGACTCATAAATTCTGTTTAAACGAGCCTATCCTAAATTCAATCTTAAGATAGAGAGGTACAAGTAGGCATAATAATAATGGAGAAATTTTTATTTGCACCTTATCTTACGCGTATGCGTATTTCATGGGAGTGTTTAAAGCCTACGTTAATCATAAAGAAAAAGTTTTATTAAACTTAAGAATATGAATGCATTGTTAAGTAATAATCGCGATTCCCAGGTGTACATAACACTTCAACAAGTGAAATATTTATTTCCGCATAGTTAAAGCCCTGTACTTGCTAAACGTCTGTACTTTCACTAAACCACTGTTAAGCCTCAGGTAAGTTACGTTAATTCCTTTATATGCAGTTACGTGATTAACATCAATATTAAGTCTATAATGATTTTTTTTGTTACTGAAAATTATAGTGTTCTGCTTTTAAGTGTATTAATAATTGTTTTAAAAGCGTTTTCTTAATGAACTGTTTAGATTTTCTAATTAATTGAAATTTCCAATCGTTAATTTTCTTTTTCTTGTCGATGCATAACCATAAAGTCATAATAATTGTTGTAGCAACAACCGCAAGCGTTTGAGTTTTTAACTATTATAATACAGGATATTTACACAAAAAAGAAATATAATGATTTTACGCAAATTAAAACTTATTTAGTAATTAATTGGAATTGTTATATTTAAATTAATCAATAGATTGTAATTATATCTTTATAATGTCATTTCTTTATACAAATTAATCATCATTAATGCGCAAAATTCTTACGCTGCTCTCTTGATGGTGTCATCCGTTCATTTAGAACAGGGTTGGGCAACTTTGGCCCCCGGGGCCGAATTGGCTTGGACGACAACAAAACACGTTTGCTATTTAACAGCTCGAACGTCAAAACTAAATTACTTGGTTGAAGCTCGAAAACTATTTTTTGCTAATAAATCTTCCTTTATAGGAGCCAATTCGGTCCCAGCGGTCAAGCTTGCCCACTTCTGATCTAGATTGATGAACAAGTCGTCACTTCGCCATCTAGCTATACATTTCATAATCTTTGTGATACATTCCATAACACAGTTTTTGAAATAATTCAGAGTGCTCTTATTCAATAAAACTTGATATAACACAATACCAATAGGGGCCCTAGTTCAAATTTTTCCCAAAGTGACATTTTGCGAAGACAAAAGCAAAATCTGTTAAAATGATATTCCTTCTGATGATAAAAGACTGCTCACATATCGGTTCTTTACCCTAGTGCAACATAAGTTTAGTCCATACAAAATCCAAGTACTAGAAAGAAGAATGTCTCTAAATCCTCAATCTGCGTTCTCTTGGAACTTTTAAGACAGACGTTCTTATCTCTTATTTACTGCTAACTAGTCATGAATTACTTCCTTAAGAATCCTTAGTTGATCACAGGAAACGAAACATTGTCTCAATAATGCTATTTTGCTTGTGGTATGGCACCTGTTCTTGGTTAACTACATCTACGAGACTTTAAATCTCTCCTTCATAGATTGTCGTTATACCTGCTTTGGACCTACCTAGTCCCACCATCATCACCTGGCATCAACTTCGGATGAACGACAAGTCGGTTTGTCAAAAGTGCTTTGGATGGATCACTTTCATTTTTTGGACATGTGAGCAAACTAGCCAAGATTTCACAGAGCTTTGCTTGCTGGCTTTTTGAATTGATCAGTGGATCATAATTGCACCAATACACTGGATTCCTCCAGACAGAAAAACAGAATCATCAATGAGTTCCTTCAGAGTGAATCTGTTATATGAGAAATCGGACACCTCTTCTTTTTATTTCTTCTTTTCACACCAGGGCCACTTTCTGTTGAAGTCACTTATGCTCTATAACAGCCACTGTTGATTTGCGGCAGAATAACATCTAATATAACGATAGCAATGAGCGCAACTTTGCTCTGCTTTGCTATGTAACACCTAAAAGACTTAGAAACGCTGTTCCATGATGTATTATGGTTATAGAAACTGCCAGCTTTGATTAGCAAGAATCTTAAATTACAGTTTCAAGCATATTTGATCAATAGGTGTGTTTCAAGATAGCCCACTTACAGTTATTTTGCATAAAACAAAAGGCTGCTAACAATACGGCGAGTTTTCTTACTGGGGTGCTAGGGTTTTCCTTCTTTTTTTCTAAGCTATCAACACCACCGCTATGCTGAGGTTCTTATCAAAGATGACGTGCTGCTCCTATATAACTTCGATTAAATTTATGATCCATGTGTTATATCTATGAGCCTGTCATCAAGACAAAACTTGTTTTAAGAACAGTGATTAATTTGATTTGATTCATATTAAGATGCTGAGTTCTGATATTTCGCCTATGTTGTGTGTGCTTGCCAGTGATGTAATGCCTTTGATATTAATTTTTCTATTAAGATATTCGCTGCAAGTAAAAGAATAAGGACAAACATTAAGTACTCGTATTTTTTGTCAATTCTAAAGATTGATTTTTCTCTGACAATTAAACTGGTAGTAAGTTATATGTTGGATTTCACGACCGAAACTCTGAGAATAAAGGAAACAGAAATGTAACGTCTTTGCCAAAATCTAAGCCTCCTACTAGTACAGTTCTACTATTACAGACCAGCTACCGAAATGATTTCAAATTTAGATCACATGCGATGGCGAGGTGGACTAGACCTCTTATTAAGAGACACCTAGCTATATACATTGAGCCATCCTTGTTGCCCTATAGCATAAAAATTGTACGTACCAGTTCAAATGTATTTCTGTTTTGTGACTCATATAGTGACAAGTCTTCCTTGAAACTCAGGGATGGTTTGTAATATTCCCATGTACCTTATAGTAAACACCAAGACATAGTAAAGAACTTAATGGTTAACTAGATTTCTAATCAGCGGAATGCGATTTTGCCCTTCTAAGTGAATCATGAGGGGTTACCAATTTTAGATAGGTCTTACTTAAAAAGCAGTAAGATGCACGCTAATTTTGCTTTGAGCAATTACTTGATGCCTTCAGAGAGAACTTTAGTGAAAAAGTACCCGAGTCTTGGTTTTAATTTTTGAGTTTTGATTTTCTGGAATTCATAGTTTATTTCTCTTGTGAGGAAATCTGATGGCTCATTATTTATTTTGAAAACAGTCTTCTTTGACTTCATCTCTACAATTTAACATTCCTGAACAGTGAATGTTTTACATCTTTGGAGATTGTTGTATTTGTATTGAAATTCGTCACTGAAGATTTTTGATAAAATAATAATAAGATCATCATCATATGATAAAACGCGTGTTGCATTATAGTAATGATAATATATCACCTTGAGAAGATTCCTTGAACCAACCCTCTGATCATTGCTATAGATGTATGCTTACCTCTACCCTAGCAGCAGTTTTATAAATCCTAGATCTTTTTCAAAGCAAAGCAAGATACTTGCAATAGATAGTTACCTACTACGGGTTATATCAATATATCTACGTCAAAATTCACTTAGAAACTAGATTGTAAGGTATGTCTGTTCTTGAAGGTTGATATCACATTTGAATTATTAATTTATTAAAGCTACCAGTAGGGTGCTTTCCTTTATTATAAAGAAAAGTTCTTTGAAGTGCTTTAAGATTTTTTTTGGTTACTGACATTATGTTCTCAGAAACTTGCCAGTTATTGGACCTTGAAGGTTATGTGTTATTGAACGACCAAAACGATTAATTTTCAACATCACCATGACATGCAGAATAATTTTTGTGTGAGTAAAACAAACTTTCTCTCCCTTATACTTACTATATGTGGTATCTTATCCAATGTGAAAACTATCTGAGATATTAGTTAGATAATTAAAGATTTTAATTAAGAAAGATCGACATATAAACAGTTGGTTTCTGCTGTTCAAACAGTCAAATCTAGTTAAACCTATAGGCTGCGATCGACAAATATTTTTCTATTTGTTATAAAAATATTTCCTTGGCTTAAGGTTAACATGCTTTTTATTACTCAGGATATCTACTATAATATTATTCAAAAACTAAACGGTACACTGAAACTTCACTTTCAATAAAAACATTCTTTTTGCATAAAGAAATACCACGAGAGCATTCAACTATGCAGAATATATGCTAAAGTGGTAATACAAGACGTGATGTAATAGTTTCCATCGATGATTCAGAATGATAAAATCTGATCTCGATACACATACTGACTGAGAAAAAGGTTAAAACTTTTATTTTAATAATAAATCTATTTTTATCGAACGATCAATTGTAGGAATTAAAACCACTAATAATACGTGATACTGATTTAGAAATACACAACGGTAGTCATTTCAATGAAATTTACAAGGTGCGGTTTTAGATAGGGAAAAATATCTTAAACTTCACAAAATAAAGTCGGAAGAATTTACTCATGGTGATCATAAAATTGGAAATTAAAATAAAAAATCTGAAAATATTCAAACAAGAATTTCCGGAAAGATTTATATAAACTATTTTGTCGTTAATTTAATCAATTTTCAAGTTAGATGTTTGAAGAAATATTAGATTGCTGTACTACTTAGGTTTCACTCATCTCATTCATAGGTTTGTTTAGATATAAACTCTTTAGAATGCTGCAGCTGTGGTTTTAAGCTAAACAGGGTATTCTACCTAGTGTATCGCATTCATTAATTTTAGTTACACATTATTTGATGGTTCTATATGTGCAAAACTTAATAAAATGGTATTAATCTTGTTAGCAAGCCAAATCTTGACTGCGTGAGCTTTTTGTGTGAAATGGGAAACATTGGGAATTTATGACAATAGCACTTTGGTTTCCTACACTCAAACGTTCATTTGAGGGAGAAGATCAAAACAAACCCAGGGTGACATGAGTACAACTGACTGAAAAATCTCATATTCCCAAATAAATGAAGCAAATGAATCGGAGAAAAATAATATCTTATCTGACCCTACAACAGTAAAGAAGCTGAGATATGGTTTGACATAGATGTTATCTTAACTAAACAGAATAAATAGCAGTACCGATGCTTATGCATATGACGGACGTCAAGAAACCGTTAGTGCAGTAAGTTAATATCTGAACTGTAAATTTCGCCGATTTGATTATTTCCAGTCCTATCCTTACCGTCACCTTTCCTAGAACTTGACTTTCCTTCCGTTTTTCGCATTCTTATTAAGTTGGCAACCCAAAAAGACTGTATTGTAAGACCATATACAGTATTATTATTATCTCTCATTGAAATAGTGAAACAGAGCTTATTAAGAAAAGATAATCGCAATGGAGAAACGTTCGGATTGTCTTGAGATACTTACACAAATGAAACAAATACTAATAGGCAAGTATTATTTTAGAAAGCAGCAGTATTTCATCTTGTTGGTATGCTATCGATAACCATCATTTCTAAAACTTGAGAATACTTAAAGAATTCATATGCTTCGGCTGTCGATGGCCTTTTCTTGTACAAGAAACTAAGTTGCCAATGAGTTGTATTGAAGAGACAGGTAAAGTATTTCAGACGATAGACCAACCTGACGTGTTGGTGAAGACATCCTAGTTTAAGTATGTATCAGTTTTCTTATGAAAGATACTCTAATAACGTAGTTCGGGAAGTTATTAGTGCTAAAATGGTCAGACTGATCGCAGGCATAAAAATCAGTAGTGCAGGAAAAGTTTGAGCGTAAGAAATAATGTTTAAGAACTAAATCAAGTCTAGGTAGTGACTCTGACAGTATGCAATCCAAACTCTGACAGTAAACGACTTGGTTTTCAAATCAATATTATGTTATTTTAGCAAATTAGCTTTTGTGTTCCAAAGAATGTGGAATTTTTTTTCAAAATTCTAAAGATATTCTAATTAATCTTTTTGAGATGGAGCTCCTTTAAAACCTAAAACTAAAAGTTTCATCAGTTCCATAATAGATCTACCACCGTGAATGAAGAGATTCATTCAAGCTGTTTCTTCTAGCATTTCACCAGTAAACATTTTTCATAGTTTATTGCTGATCTTAGCAGTTATCCCAAAAAATGAAGGTTTTGATGGTAATATTGCCCGTTTATGTTTAAAAGAGATAACCAAACCATTTGACAGGCAGATACTGCTTGCAGCCGTCAATACAAATGAAAGAAACTGCCAGAATCTTTTAGAATTCTTAAGAATTGGAGAACAAAGCTCAAACTGATGGGCAATGGTCTTGGCGGACCATTAACCAAAAGCTGTCAATTCGAATCCGACTAGCACAACCAGATCTTTCCAAACTTACAATTAGACGGGTAGAGAAGACGACACGAAGTCTAATTACTTGTAAGTTCGTATACCTACGTTTATCAACAAATTTTTTAGTCAATATGAATGACAGCTTTTTCTGTAATAGCACTCACTATATCAAGTTTTCCATATTAATAATTAATAACTTTATTATAAATATTTTTACCTTTCTAGAAAACATCTAAATCTAACTTTCCATCAATTTTACAAAATATCAGAATTAATTAGGATAAAGAAATTAATTCGAATTTGAATTGTTAAACAACTTTCCTGAATAAGAATGTAAAATATATTTTCATATAAAGTAGACATTTCTCCAGACTTTGCAAGCGGATGTTAAACAAACTTTGCCGTAATCTGAAAATCTTTCATAACTCCAACTTCTGATAATCTTTAGGAAAAATATGCAACTTTTAAGCAATAAAGGAAAAAAGGAACTAAATTTTATCTCCTAAGTTCCTGTTTTGAATACAAACACACTTACGGAAGTTTTAGCTAATCTTTCAGATTACATCTTTATCTTAAATTCCAAGCGAGCTTTTAGTTTTATGTTCGTAGATAAACCATAAATCAGAAACTCATTCGATCAAATGAATTTGAGCATTCACTAATCCATACCAATTCAATTAAAATTTTCTAAATAAACTCATTCAAAATAAAAAAACTTTCCCTTCAAATAGTTTGCTGTAATAACTAATTACTTATGATGCAACAACAATTTTTTCTTTAAAATGACGAGATTTGTTGCCTCAAAAGAGTAAAAATGCGGATGCAGAAGGCGCGACCCGAAACACCTGGATGATTTTATGGTCAGAATTATCTAGAAGTCTTGCAATTTCCGTCTTAATGATAATAGTATCGGCATCCGATTATAAAAAAAAGAAGAAAAGTTACGTGAGTCCGTAAATCATGGATACAAGCCCCAGAGCCGGTCGGTTGCGGATTTCAAGCACGTCTGCAACCCGAGGCGGAACTTTCGGAAGAGAAATCGCAACTGGGACCGGCAGTGGCTTCCGGCAATGCTGTTTCCTTATGTTCTGATCGGCCGCCTGTGACCGCTAACGCACATTTAATTTAAACAGAAGACCAAGACCAGTACTCATCAATATTTATAATGTTAGTTTTTGAGTTTAACAACACCACTGTTATCATGTCAGTGTCCGATGTGAATTCCGGATTATTACTTTATCTGTTTGCGGTAGTTCATTAATCTGTTGTTGATTTGTTTGTGAATAGGAAATGGATAGGAAGTACGAAATGAATTACAACGTATATGTATGTATATTTTAAAACTTAAACACCTGACAGGACAGTATATTATAACATATTAATGGAATTCAGGAAGGAATTAATTTTCAAAGAATCGATGTGCATATTAGTTGTCTTTGTCTTTCATAATATAAAAATTATGTGGTATCACTAGCTTCGATCTGCTTTTATAATAATTATGATTATGTTAGACATGTTGCCAAAGATGGCCTACAAAACCAGTCCAGTAGAAGTACTGACCTTCTTAATTTATTTATTAGGAATGAATGTTTCACTACTCTATTTAAATATTGTCATTATAATAATATCGTGGAATACAACTAATTAATATACAAAATGAAATATTTATACAAGTAACCTTTAGATATTTATGTAGTAGAATACTGAATTGCATCATGCATTCGCAAAGTAGCTGCACTGAAGTAATCATTGAAAAACTATTTTTGATAGAATCATACCACCGTAACACTTTGACAAAAGTATTTAGTTGTATTAACGCTAAAATAGGTTAGAGAATAAGGCCCAATAAATTCTGGCGCTAACAGATTATGCAAGAAATATATTTTGTTATTATAGGAAGAAACAATACGAGTCAAAAATCGTCTCGCAAAGAAAAGTTCTAAAACCAATTTTCTAAGATTTAGAATTTACTTTATTTGTAGGTTAGCTGCATTTATACCATCTTTTCTACCAGTTAGAGAATTAATGAAGATATATAAGCTCTAGAAAGAGTAATAGAAGAAACGACATTATTAAAGAAATAGGAACTAGACAAAATAAGGTTGGCCAAAATGGGCTATATTCAAAAGAAGAATAGTTTTAGTACAATACTCTGACGTAAGGGAAGCATTATTGCAAACAACGATACGAAGCCAAAATTGATTCTCTTGTCACTTTTGATCCGCTGGTTCATCATGTGCTAAATCTTACTTAGTGAATACTTTCTGTTTAGCTCAGAAAAGCGAGTCTTATAAAAACATTGGATTAATTTAATAGCGAAAGAGTTTTGAGTGACATACATATATCCATTTTCTTCCAGTCTTCCAACTGTGTTCAGTAGGATCAACCCAGTCATCAGGTTTTCTACTATTTGCTCGTTTCCACATCCATACCACTAATTTTTTTTAATTGTTTGGATTAAAACAGGATTAGATGGAGGCGGCATTATTGGGTAAATCTCTTTAACTCTAAGACATGCCCTAGACTCTGCATCTTAAGTGTCGTTTTTTTCATACAGTATACAGTATCTTACACTTCATTTACTGAAGAGTATATTAGGGTAACCGCACGTAGCGTAGGCAAAATGACTCAAATGCCTGGCTGAGAATTTCTTGGGATGCACAATTCTTATTTATAATTTCGAAAGGCTTAACTTTTTACTGTCTTAAAAATGCAGCTGCAAAAGAAGACCTTGTAAGAGCGTGGTAGCCATGAAAGGTCTCTGTCATATTGTGTTCCTCTCTAATATAAGTTACGTTTATCATCCTTCTGCTGTCGTTAGATGATATGTCCAAATCAAACCCAACCTGCGACTTCTTATAATGATAAATCAGCAAAACTGGTACATCAGTGTCATTTGCTCTGGCCGGGATATTCTTTACCTAATCATTACCATGTATTGTATATTGAACGTGTCTGTTTCTTGCTAACATGCTAGCTCAGGTTTCTCTGTTACTTCAAAACTGTTATCTTTGCTGGTGCATTTGCAACACACAACTTCCACTCCAACAATTTTGAAGTCCAGGTGTGAAGCATACTTCTAATTTTCCTATTCATTGCCTAGGAAAGATGTAAGTGGTGAAGCACTTTCTAAACCCTCAGGTTTGGTCTGATTGTGGCGTATCATCTATCAACAACAAAAAACGAATGAATGTGACTTATATTCAAGGAGAGCTTGGACAGAATATGTTGTGTCGGGGGTTAGCAACTAATTAAAGCACGCGTAATGTAAGTATGGAATAAACACATATTTATTATATAATAAACACAGTTCGAATAATATTGTAAATAAAAACACTGCAGAGTCTTCAAGAACGTGTTCACACTCATCGTATATTATGTCCACACTATCGATTATACCTTTCGATACAACGATCGATTATAGTACTATTGAAATGAGAGTCAATACATAACAGAATATGGCAGAGGCTTTGTTTTTGCCAGGTCTGATTTTACAGCTGCATTTTTAAGACAGAGAGAAGTTAAATTCTTTAAAATAAAGAAAAGGAATCAAGTATTCTCAGAAGTTTTTAGCCAGATAAGTGAGTCATTAAGGTTTAACATTATCCAAAGAAAAGATAGCTGTGCTGGAGAAGTTTTTCTGCGCGATGTATGGTTCTTCTGTATATTCCTCCATGAATGAAGTAAGATATTGCATATTTACCAAACAAACAACACTCCAGATCCATTCTAAGGTATTCTCCAAATCTTCATAAATAGATTGATCCACCAATACTGCCTCAATCTAACCCTGCTTCAATCCAAAAAGTTAAAAAAAGCAACTTAGTGGCATATCATTTCTATAGAACCTGACATGGCTGATACTTGGAAAATGGCAGATACTACATAAAATAGTAGCATGGACTAACACTACCAAATATCAAGCTCTAAAATCATACAATTTTCTAGCAATTAACATACGTCCTCCCTCGCCATTGAAATAAACCGAATGGGCATCAAGTAATGCAATTTTTTGTTCTTGGTAGCTTTCCCAAAGTTGTTTTTGACTAAGTCGTTTGTTGATAGTCACACACAACTAATGTAAACATTGATTTTGTACATTCAAAGTTATCTAAAAAGTTATTGCGATTAGCAAAAAGTAAGTAGCGGCAAAAGTATTTCTGTAGCATTAACGGGTGAGAAGTTATGCAAGGTCATATTGAGCACGTCCTCACACAACCCTTCCCCTCCCCATAAGAATTTTGTAAGACCACTTTTCTGAGCTGCTTACATCATACATAAACAAAAGGTATTAACTAAGCTTTTTTACTTGGTGGGGTAAATAAATCGTTGATTGAATGAGCTCTAGTAATCCCTAATTTTAACTAGATTTAAACTTTCTCGTAGGATCGAAATCAAGTATGGTGATAGATTTTCTACAAGGACGGAATAGTCTTCTGAAAATTGCCAAATGGTATTACTATTCAAGTTACAATTAAAACGCCAGCTGCCTTTTCGGAAACCTTCAATAATGGTATTACATACACAACAGCATTGGGGCATAATGATGAGGGCGTTCTTACAGTTTTCCGGCACATAGCGACGGAAAACAATAATCACACGAACTGTCTTTCTCTTCAATTATTTTTGAAGAGGGTAGGGTAAAGGAGTCGACGCCAACGCCTCTTCATGATGTCAATGCAGACACGAATATTTTACGACAAGAAAAGGATGGAGCGCTATGCAAATTTGTTTTATGATAGCATCGATGATGGAATCTACAGGTGATGTTTGATGGTATGGAAAAAGGACAAACACAAACTTAGAACTAGAATCACATTGTAGCATCAGAGTTTAAGGTAATCGCCCGACTGTGCTTTTCATTGAATTTGATTGTAAGCAGGCAGCATATAGACAACAACATTCTTTCACATCAGATGTTCATTATAGTACGTATACGGCTTAGATAGTGGTAGCTGTATGAAAAGGCAGGGCCTATTCGCACCAGATAAAAGGAGGAGTAAAATGGAATCATATAAATAAAAATTGTGATATGAAGTTTTGCAAAATAAGTTGCGCAGTCTCAGTTTGCTGACAAATTGCCAAATATCAAAGACAAACCTGTACTTGTAGCGTGATTGATCTAATCTGATTTAAGCAGAGATTTAGACAATATAGAAAGAGTTCGTTACACTGAAAAGGAATTCTTCTTTGATGTTAAATACAAGCATTTCAGAAAATCATACACTAAAAGCAAGAAACTCAGCAAGATCCAAAGCGTGAGATAGGATTGTCAACATACCTAATTAAATAGTTCTTATGGATCAAAATTATTAAATAGAGGTATATTTTGTCTTGAATCTGCTGGTGATTATATATTAGTATGGGTATTGGTACAAGTATCTAACGTAAGCTAGTGTTTTGGAAAATTTTATTTTACCGGGGACTAATGTTAAGGGTTTTCCTAAAGCTGATACTTGGTAAGATTGAATACCAAATGGCATTTTAAAGAAGATCAATGTGTTGAAACTGTTTTGGCATATAAACTACCAGAAATTAGAATTGAGCAGCTTAGAATTGCAGTACAATCTTGGTAACTCGAACTCGAAGGGAAAGAATAAATATTTAACATTTGTAAACTGAGGTTTGGCCAGAATCCAAGTTTTTGACAGCTCCAAACAGAGAACCGATCAAAAGAACTAGCTCATGCTCTCGAATAACACTGTTTAGCAATATGCGTCAGAATTCAGACTTCTTAAATCCTCATCTTTGATGAACATGTTGAGACAGATTCGCGAATGTGGTATACATTATAACAACAATCGTTCAAAGATTTAATTTACGTTCTTGAGATATTAAACAATAAATTTCAAAATAGACTATAATGTTGAAAGATTTGGGCGGCAAACTTCATTTTATTACTCGAAAGCAATGCATTACACAAATAACAATTCTCTGCGTGTGAAGTATAATAAGTAATATTGTAACTACCCATGGGGACATTTTTTTATTAAAACAAAACAATTATTCATAACTCTATTATACATAACTAGCTGATAATTCTGGATACTAGCACACGAGCACAATATTATATTCTGCACAAGCTCAAGTAAACAGACTTTCAGAGGACACTCATTCATTGTGTTTGCAGGAATTACCAAAAAAAAACTTCAGACTGAGGTTTAGTTCTTGCTCAAATATTTAATATGTATTGTCTTTAATCTTATTTTATAAAAGGTTGATTGTGATTTGGGTACCCCAACATAACCAATAAATAATTTGTGGTCTTAGCCTTTAAAGCTCCTTTCTACCGTATTGAGATTTACTGAAAACGAATTTAATTTTTATATTTTAGTATAATACGGACAGTTGAATGATGATTGTGTTACATGCAATTACTTTTATTTGCGAATACCTAAAAACCTGCATTAGCATTGAATGGACCAACATTAAACGGGAATATTACGAAATTATTTCCAAGTACTAGTACAAACATAGTATTATTCAATAAGTAACCTACAAATTGTAAGAGACAAAGAGAAATAATGATTGCTATACCTTATTTTTTATAATGAGATTTTAATTACTGGGAAAAGATTTAAATCGGTGAGTAGTACAAACGAAATGCAGTAGAGATTGTTGTTAACTTCTTAGCTATCATAATTCAACAAAAAAGATTAATAAAGAATTAATATTTAGTTGCTGTATTAGATTATTATCTAGCTATAGCAATCTTTGCCTATCATAGACATAAGATTTTTCCAGATTTTGACAATTCTAATTCAAGATATGTATCTAGGTTCGTCAAAAAAATCAAATTTACACAGAAAAGTGGTGTTTATAAAAACTAAAACTTTATTTGAAAAACAAATATTTAAAACGGCTATGAAACTTATCGATATTGTTTTGTTTATGTTGTTGGAATTACGTTATACTAAAGTTTCGTTACAATCAACATTGCATTGCTTGACCAGAAATCAAATCTTGACTTTTCACAATTCTATGCATGTGATTAAGAAATCTAGATGACAACCTAAGTCTACCTTTCGGAGCAAGCTCAGATCTCCAAATATATGGCAAAAAAGAGTTGTATGAATAGGAACATCTACTACTTACTACAGATGTATCTTTGAATTTCGTTTCAACTGTACAAAAAGATTTTAAATGCCAAAAAGATACTTAATAGCAGTTACAAAATCATTAAAACAATTTGCACAATATATTTTAATATTATTGAAGACTTATATGATATTTAAATCTCTACTTTTTTATTTCTTAATAATAATTAATTAATTAATCTAATTTTATTCGAAAATATTCACTCAAATGTACAAGTCAATAATAAAATTAAAAGATCACCGATACATACGTTTATAAAGGTGGCATTGTATTTTCCTCTTAATTATAATAATTGCTTAGAATGAAGCAAATGAGTTCATGTTGCATCATAAAAATCTTTTCTCAACATCAAGATGTTGTAGAACGAAATCTCCGTGAACCTGTTATTGTTTAGATTGCACCTAGTTACAACATCTTTCCATATACTGAGACAGCTCTAATATAAGTAACAAGAAATATTCATTTAGTCTTATAAGCTTTACATGACCTAGCGAAAGTCGGAAAGTGGTATTTATGATGGAAACGCATTCCATCAGCTATTACACAAACTGGGTGCGTGTGGACGGCATTTCTTCATTTAATTTATTCCATTGCAGATATGATTTTATGTTTATGGCATAATGCGAGCATTAAATTATATGGCTAACTACAGTGTTGTAAATTTAACAAAATTTAATAATATTATAAAAGGAAAATCAAGTTAAATAGTTACAACATTCTTTAACATCCCATGAGTTAAGATTTTAGATTAACTAATGAATTTCCTCTTTCGTTACAGGTTATTAAACTCGTACTGGAGATTGGATACGGTACATCTAAAGGAGAAGATACAGTGATATTAAAAAAAATTGAAGAAAGTGCAGTGAAGAAGTAATGCTAAATCGAACTGATAGATAGTGAGTGTTACGCAATGGGGCCAATCGAGGCCTCGTTGGGAGCCGTTGCGGTTTTTATGTGTTTGTTAGTTATCCCATCAGAAAGTCATGTTGCGTTAACGTATCCACCGGCTAGAAAATATGACTTAGACTTTTTGGATAATTCAAGAACCAAAGCACCATGTGGTATGCCAAAAGGTAAGAGTTTCATTTAAATTATGTTTTGTAAATGACACAGCAATTTTTGTTTATCTACTTTA
>VTPC01003985.1:54025-69801 GCA_011009095.1 Ignelater luminosus
TTCCAGACTTAATTCTCTTCACGAATAAG
Source organism: Ignelater luminosus (assembly GCA_011009095.1). Classification (NCBI taxonomy): domain Eukaryota; kingdom Metazoa; phylum Arthropoda; class Insecta; order Coleoptera; family Elateridae; genus Ignelater; species Ignelater luminosus. Next base: position 54,055 of record VTPC01003985.1, read on the forward strand.
ACAGCTTAGTTCAGAAGTGACAAAAACAAAAAGCAAAATGCATAGATTACAAGGATCTAGATAGAGGAAACTAGACATAGGGAAATCCGAATTTTTCCAAGAACCTAGCGGCTTTTATGTTTATTGACATCTTGGGTTTGAAATTATTTATCTCGGAAACATGATGAAAGAAATCTAATTTTCTCAGTTGTCTAAGAACTCATACATCGTATCGCTGGGTTTCAAATTTGAGTTTGTCTAAAGAATATTGAGCATGGCTGGATAAAGATTTTAGATTTAGACCTTATCATAAACTCGATATTTTATCGGCTAGCACGAAAAACCATTTCAGGAATAAGATAAACGGTGAAAAAACAAAGAATATGTAACAGAAGTCGTAAGATTGATGGTTAGATTGTAATGTAGATGAAATAGAAAACATAAGCAAGGTGTGCTCATTGAACTTGACACTGTTTAGAAAACTTGGCAAGGAAGATGTCTAAATAAATTTTGTTAACCTTGTTTGACACCACGAGACATAATTAATGATGGTTTCTTATATTGTACCACGAAGAATAAATCAATTACTACAATCAGTGTATGTAGGAAGTCTTACACTGATGTGGCCATACCATCAAGAAGATCATAAAACAATTGCAGCTGACCAAGAACAAAAACGTCATGAAGAAGACGGCGAAATAAAGCGGACGGCTTCTTGTGCAATTTGCTTCAGTCGAATAGTTAAGAATATGAATTCTAATTCAAATTCAAATATCAATCAAGAAGTTAATTAATGGCATAACTACATTTTACGATATGTTACGTAGAAAGTAGATTAAACCTATTTTTCTTTTTGGGCTTATCTAATTACTATTAACTCGAAATCCTTTTTGTTTTTAGATGTTGTAACTGAAATTATACATAATTTCTCTTTCTGTGTCCAATAAACTTTTATTCTGTTATTATTTTTCTACAAGTCGCTGTAAAAATTTGCACACTACGAGATTGTCTAACCATTGTAATCGCGTCAATGTCGTGCATGGGTTTTAACGACATTTTTATGCAGCGAGAATTAATTGATGCTATTTTTTTCTTAGGATTTTACCATGTTGAAAAACAAAACATGCATGGTAAATACGTGTAGTACTTAACATACACAGCATGTGATTAAATGAAGAATGTGATGAAAGTTTGTACATGTGAAGGCTAAATTGTTCTATTTTATCAGGAACATCATTAAAATTCTTTATTTCAAAAAAGTAATAATTGTAGTATTGTGTTAAATTCTGATATAATTAAAATAAGAAGAAAGTTGAGATAAATTAAATTCTACCTAAAAAGTTATAAATACTTGAATATTAAAGTGTCAAATTATCATAAAGAATAACTCAAATTAGCATATATAAATACTTAATTTTGTAAATTTTTTAAGTCTAAAATATATATAAGTAATAAAAATAAGTATGGGTTCCCATGATATTTGAATCACGAGATATATTAAAAAAAACTAATCGAAAATAATAAGTAGAAAGTTTACAACTGTTATTTATAAAAACACAGGTGTGTAAAAAGTATAACACACTATATGTATACTACTGTGATGATTGTCAATTTATGATAGATTTTAACGTGCGGTATTTTTCAATACCGTGCCGCCGCCGCGCCGTGTAAATTGATTGGCTACCTTCACTTGCTAAACACAGGGTCATATAAAACAACTGACGGTGTTTAAATTTTAATAACTTCTGATTATATCCTAATGCCAAATGCATCAAGATATAAATCTGTGTCTTTTATTATGCAGTTAATTGACTGCAAAAAATCTTGAAAATTCTATATCTAATATGCATATCATAAAATATAAAACCGTTTACCGTTTACAGTATTCGTTCCAAAATTGCTAAAAGATTCTTCTGTTAGAATATCGGGGCTTTCTGTTGAGAGTTGAAAACATAATTCTTAATTATTAATGTAGCGGGGTTTTCTTTTATTTTTACTAACTCAAAACTTTTATAAGCAATAATTCATTTCCTAGCATTATTTCAGTTTGCTTTCCTCATTTAATATGGAAAAATTGAAATAATTGCATGCCGATAGGCAAGCTTTCATTTGGGAGGTATACTTTTTTCACTCGTTACTTATTACTTTTTGTGGATTTTGAATAGCAGTTCTCTAGTATTATCTCTCTTGTTTTATCATTTATCAAGATGTACGCACAGGGCTGTAGCAAAATCAAAAATAACATTTTTGATAGGCGAATGAAATGCAGATTGCTTTAGCATTTCTTTCCTATTATTTTAGAGTGGGAAAAATATTTTCTATAGCGGGCATTACATTGTATAGTCTAACAGGGCACTTTGAAAATTAGTCTGTATCACTTATTTCCAAAGTTAAATCTTTCTTACTTGGCATACAAGTAGATTTCAGTGTAGAGTCCAGTGGTAACCTAAACTGGAAATCGACCGATATCGAAATACATATCGGTATGTCGGCTATACAGACCATGAAGCTGATACTCGGTATCGACCGATATGCATGGTGTGGAAGCCGATATAAGACGACCATATTGTTATTAGTGCAAACCACATATCTTTTGAAAAACCGCCATCTCTTAAGTAGAATTCCAATTTTTTGTCTGCGAAAGAGACAAAATATGCCATCATTCCTTTTAAACTAATGCAGTCTATGGATCGCTTTTTTAATCTCTTGAAATTACGAAATGTACGGCAGTTGAACGAAATATGACGTAAATATTTCAAAATACGGAGACCGATAGGTCACTATTTTATCGCTATCGGCCAAAAAAATTATATCGATCGATCTGTAACCTACTATCAGCTGATATGTCTATATGTACTGTTATTACGTTGAATGGTAAGGTAATGTAAAGTAAAACCCGCGATCGCGGGCTCTGCTATGAAAGTTTACAAATATGTTTCTTACTATACCATTCAACGTAATAATACATTTTTCTGTATGTATGATATAGTTAGTTACTTTAATGCTCTTGATTTTGATACAAATTCAGGTTTTTTTCATATTTCGAGTTACAACCTTTTTGCCTTGGAAGGCAGAAATGTTCACTTAATGGACTTTATGTACTGATATCCCTTTCTATCCATTTGGAGATCAATTATTATCACAAATAACATCGATACAAACCTTTTCCTTTTGTATATTTTTCTCTTGAAAACCTAACTTTTCCAGGCTTTGCGCGTTGGCCGAGATTTCTCTAATAAATTCAAGATTTGAATTCTTGTTAGATTGGCAGGTGCGCCTGATATTCTAAGGACACTAACTACAATGAAGATTCAGGTTCAAGTTAAACATCCGTCCGTTCTTCGTAATCTTTCTTGCATTTCCAACCAGCTTGCCGTCATATCTAGAGGAGTGCATATTGCTAGCTATAAGATAATTTTCAATACTACTGATATCCAACAACTAATAATTTCAGTTCCTGGATTTCTCACATTTAATGAACTCTATGTTCCATGGTCAGGGCAAGGTAGAGAGATGCTCCAGCGCAACGGGTGGAAGTTACGATTCTCTGGCGTTGCTTTGCTTTTTTTTTTGTCTTTTTTCTGCGCACACCAGACATAGCAATTTTCTTCATTGTATTTCCCTCACAGTTTTGCCGTTTATAAAGGCCATATTTAGAAACAACTATACCTTCTTTCAATGGGAATTTCTAATTTGTAGTCTCCCGTTCATCATGTTTGCTTTTTTACATCAGTCCAGTGCCCGTGGAGCAAATGGGATAAATCTCTGAGCGCAAGCATTATCTCTCGGTATGTAATTGTAACTGTCGGTTATTTGATCGCATAACATTGATCGGAGGAAGATTGATTAATTAAATTCGTTGATAAGAAATTAATCGGATAGTAAATTGATAAGAGTAAATTAGTTGGAAATTTATTTGATGGAACAACATTATTAATATCAAGTCTACTGATCTGATCGTTATAGATTAGAGTCCACGGGTTGCATTTCTACTCTCCTTTTGCTGTGTTTCTATCGACTTCTATATGCGGACGTAGTTATACAGAAACCTACCAACCCCCCAAAACTCATTAACTGAGGTAATCAATATTCAAGATTTACATTTTAAAATATGTTGTGTAACTCGTTGTAAAAACAAGTTGTGAGAAAAGATATTTCATTACTTTATGCAAAGAAATTATCAGATTTAGTTAATTAAATAGATTCTTGCATTTCGGCCAAGTGGATTGAGTTTTCTGCAAATAACAAATGAGTTAAAGGTAATCAAATAGCTTGGTAGAAAAACGTTTTTATTAATAGCGATTTATTGTGTCGGTTATGACGTTTCTGCAAAACATTTTTGCTAAAATTGGGGGTTGATAGGTTTCTGCATAACTACATTCAACTTTGCTTGGATATGCTATACCAGTGAAATGAGATACTGCGTTATTCCATCTCACTACTTGTTGCTTCTTCTTTTGCTGAGAACCTATTTCAGCCCATCTTTGCTCGACATCTTTCGACAAGCTATTATGACATTACCATGTCAACGTAAACAAATAAAACTGGATTTAATTCGATCTATCTACCATTCAATCAATTTCTTTTTCGATGAATTTGATCTCTTTATATCCATTGTAACTAATTCTTGCGATTCTTGCGTATATCTTTAGAAGTTTAAACCGACAGAATTGCTTACTCTTTTTTGATGATGTAACGCACTTTTTATTAAAGACATGGACGCCTCTATCTAAATCAATATCCCGAATCGAATTCTTGTCTTTTCTGCTGTTAAAGGTGGTAGGTGCTGCTTTGGGAAATTTTTCTTCTTTAGCCAGTTGTATTACTCACACGAAGCGTAGACCGCAATCTCTGGAGACTCTGTTGTTGTGTGTTGATGTAGGTGATTAGGTCCGTAGTGTCCAGTCACAAAACATTTCTCGCGAAATAGACTGAGATAACTAAATGCCATCGTGAATTTACCAAAAGAAGGAAACTTTCTTTCAAATTGGCAGCACTGGGACAAATAGTGTGAACGGAGTGCTGTGGTTTTCTTACCCGACCAATAGAAACGATACGTGATTACGCGTCTTTATGGCTCTATCTGTTCGGAGTAGCAAATTAGAAGGACCTCTTATCAGAAACCTAGTAAGGTGTTTTTAGAGTTTTTTTTAAGCTTGGTAGAAGATGAGTGACAGTAGATGATATCCAGTGGATCTACTCTATTTTTGTCTAGTTTTCACGTAAAAGCATTCAACTTCAAAGAAACTTTGTCTACAAGCATACCTACATAGTTGGCAATTCTGTTGAAACTGGAAACGATATCTTATTGGCAACCAATGACATAATAACATTGACTTTTTTAATTTAACTGCTTCAAACGGTAATTCTGCTTCGAGTTTGTTTTTTAACGTTTCTTCTGATTCTATGGATCATAGATCCATTTCACAATTAGGAAAATTATGTTTGATTCTCAGAGATCATATCCTTTTCTGTGTGTGTAGTGTAAGTAATAATAGATACTGTGTAGACATAGTGTTTTAAATAAGAGATTAATTGCCGAAAAAGCCAATCTAGATTTCTGATCCAGAATTTGTTGTGATATAGTTTGAATAGAAATTTATTATTACTGCCAATTAAACAACACATTTGATAAATTGAATCCTATTTTACTTGTTTCATTATTTGAACTGCAAAGAGCATACAATAAAAATCTAGTTCAATACTCAAAATACAATTTTACATGAAGTCATTGTAAATAGAAGGCCACAGCAAGCTCTAATCAAATTCAGTTTTTTCTGTGGTAAGTTTTTTATGTTCTGGGTCATTTGAAACAGGGTACATTCATAATAGCAATTTCAAATAAAAGGCTTGCAGCTTGTATATTACTTAACAAACATGCAGAGCTTATGAAATGAATTATGAAAGTAAAGAAAAAAATGTTGAAAACAAACAGTGAAGAAAAATCCTAGAAGCATTTCAAGTAATAAAACATCGTGTTAGGCAAATTAAGGATTATTTAACTTCTGCGTTTAACTAATATTCGCACGACAACAATAACTTAAAGCTAACCACGAGTACGACGTATAATTGCGAATTAATTGGACTATAATAGCAATATTACATGCAAAAAATTAATTTCCCCGCAACAATCGACGTTAAATGCGGCAATTTGTTTTTCGTTTTTGTTATTAATTCACCTGTTATAAGGAGGCAATTATTGATCCGTAAGATAAAAAATTTCTAAAATGAAAGTTGTTGGCCCAGTCCTATATTCAAGTCTCTAGTACGGTATTAAGGTGCTCGTAAATGCCATTATGTATAATACTATGCCTACTCACACTGATACACTGCAATTCATCCACGTGGTTGGTATTTTAAATCTACTATAACAATAGATTGTTTTATCTAATGAATTCGTTTCAATAATAATGACCATTGTTTTAAGAAGCGAGATTAAAGATTAAAGCAAATGAGACTTTTGTATTGTACGAGTAGCAATTTAATAGTAGCACCAGATTTTTAGGAGTTTATGACAGGAAGCCTTTAAATTTTGTGTATACACTGTTAAACGAAATAAAAAATACGCTTTAGTGTTTTGACTATGAAGTGGCTGTCTTCACTTTTTATTTCTTGTTTTTGAATCTCACTAGAGATAAATTTTGCAATTCTTGCTTAATTTCATTTTGTGTTATAGATATGATATAGACATGCACAGTGTTGCAATGTATCGTATACTGCTCACACGAACTGAATTGAAGAGTCTCAGTGATATCCTGAAGTTTTTCAGCTTTCATGTCAGTCTCAAATGAAGAATTTAGTTCAAGCTGTGATAAGGGTATGAATGTGTCGCGACTTCTTTAAATTGTAAATGCACCAACTTGGAGCGCACTTCCATTCTACCGATTTCATTATTATAACTAAGGGGAACTTTGGCACTTCTCGCTTGTTACCCAAATAAACGTAGAAAGAAATTATAACGATTTGGCAAACGTATGATCGAAGCTATGTCCTAATCTGCTTCTCTTTGTATCAATTCTGATTAGTAGATGCTCGTTTTCGACTGCTGATAAAGATTTGAAACAAAGCATCTTAGAAGCCAGTATACCAAAATTAACATTTTTCAAGAACAAAATGTTAGTATCTAGTACCTTTAATCGCACTGTTTCTGATATTCAGATAAAGCGTTTTAGGATTTTCAGAAGAAAAGTGTCTACTGGTAACAAGTTGGGCAAGCATAACGGGGCTGAAATTTGACCAGGCCAGTAAGTTTGATCGGTTTGAAAATCCCAATGGATGCAAACAGTTAGATTGGCCCAACCCAAGAAACATAAGACACTTTAAACATAAGATTTGAACCGCCCAAGCTTTGGGGCGGTCTTTGTACACACCTGTCTCAGACTTGTCTCACTTTACTGGAATATACTCCATTTTACTTAATTCTAATTTGTTTAATAGAGCAATAATTTATTTTATCTAATACCACTTTGTGTTATAATTTATTCCAGTGTAACTATTCACTGAGAGATTTTTGACAATTAAGAGAAAATGTTACAAGTAACTTAGGAGTGGTGAGAGATTTTGCAGATAATAAAAAACATTCGGCCAAGATTTGCCGTAGTTTCGTCGGCGCTCTTTATTGTACTGCAGCGGCGGCCCACCACACTAAACACACCGCAGTTGGAAAATGTTTGGTATACAGGGTGTTAGTGAACTAATAGTAGTCTGGGAAACTGGTGGTAGGGGACATCAATACAAACAGAAAAGTCTTATACAACCATGGTCAAATCTCAACGGTTTTCCCAGAAATGATTAATAAAGTCCCAGACTTTCATACGTTATTATTCAATAACTAATGTAGATTTCACTTTAAGATTTGTTCAGAAGATTGGTCTCATCCAGCCTAATAAAAAAGTATTGTAAAATTTTTTTGTAAATTTATTAGTTTAGCCACAAAAGAACAAAATGCATTACGAAAAATGCATGAATGAAATTACTAAGAGAATTGGCAACTCTGCATTGGTTGAAAAGGAAATTACCCTTTCACACTTTCTCTTTCTTTAACCCTAGTCAAGCCAGACATTCCAGTAAATTGCGGGTGATTTGTTCCTTTTACCGTCAGCCATCTTCTTTTATCTTGGTTAAAGAAGTAAACCCATCTTTGTTCTGCTTTTAAGCTTTAGGTGCACCCCCTAGGAAGTTTACGTACAACGGTACTAGTTTAAACCGAAAAAAAGACAAATTATTGGTACATGAAATACACTAAAATTCAAAACATCTGAATTTAGAGCAACAAACAAGCTTTTGCAACCAGCCATGTGATTGCAATCATTTTAGGTTTAGTTTCTTTTTGTGCGCAATTAACGCTTATTACACCCTTACTATTACTTTTCTAACATCTTTTTGCAATGCTAATAATTTAGATAATTTTTAATCAAAGAATACCTTGATATACGAAGATGAGTGTAGGTATTTTTTAACAAATCCCCTTTTTCAGAAAAAAAACACGTACTCCTTAAAGTCAAAGAATTGTTCAGACTTTCGGTATTAGCACAAAATAAAATCATAAACAATCCAAACAGCAATTAAGCTTGTATTGTTTTCCAATAGACATTTTTCGGTAATCACAATAATCCCCTTTTTGCCTAATAAGTATTTCAATTTACACACTATTATTAATTGTGTAAATTTTTTTTTCAATTATTTCCTAAAAACCAGCATTTAACAAAAAACACAGTTTACGTAAATTTACATTACAAGAGTCTAGTTTTAAACGATTTGTGCAATACCGTTCAGTTGCTTAAAGAAGTAACAACCTACACCCCATTTAAGTAGGTACAACAAACAGAAGATTATTTACGGTTTTATAACAAAGGATTCATCCCAGGTAAAACTTCTTAGGAAATTGAACTCAACTTTCTAGTGATTTATTAGGGAGTGTCTAAAATAAATTTGCAAAAGGCTATAATCAAGGTTTTAGTGCGACACCGTTGCCAGATAGTGCTAGCTGTTTTTCACATTTTCTCGAAAACGGAGCAAGATAGAAACAATTTTTACTAGAATTTTCTATTTCAAATTACTTTTCCTATCACCTTTTTCACGGAGCACTATTAGTTCACTAACACCCTGTATACCGGCGAGTAACCGAAATGTGTCGTATAAAGACAGAACACTTCAAAATAAAAATCTTTCGTGGTTATTCGAAAGAATCATACGCCGTTGTTGTTCCGTCGTACAAGCGGTCAAGTGTTGAATATCCAGAAATTCTAAAATGAATACAAAACTTAAATGAAACGAAAAAAGGAAAGTTAGAAGAGGAGAAGAAAGGTCACTCAGCTGCAGAGCCAAACAGTGTTCGCGAAATGGACACTCAAGTGTTTTGCTAAAGCTTTTGTTTTCTAACTATAAATGAAGAAAGACGTTTCCACTCTAATTTTTACTACTGGGATAGGGCTTTAAGTGCTCTAGAAAGTCTTTGCCTAGGAGCGCATACATGGACAATACGGCCCTGCGTAGTCTTTCTTAGTGGTGTAGTGAACACCGGAGCTGTAATTTCCATGAATCTGCTTGCTTCTTATCGTATACGATCCTAATCTTTCTAAAACAAAAAATTCTCGTTATTGGCAGAAGAAAACCATCCAAGCTTTGAAGCTTCTAAAGTAACCAATGGGAAAAATAAAACACTTGATTGACTTTTCGTTTTTCTTAGATAACGACTTCTTTTAAAGACATACAATTTAAATTCGAGTTCATTTTTACTAGTTTTAGTTTTGAAAACAAAACAGTTATAAATACAGCGCGAGTATAAAGTTCATATTTTTTATGGAAAATTTTTATCGGAAAATCCTGAAACAGATCGATTTTCTATCATAAAGATGCACATTTTAATGATGCAATCACTTTTCAGCATTCATTTGTTTCGAAGCAATGACCTCATCGTCATTTTTGAGTAACAGTTAAAAAGATTTTTAATTTCTGAGGTATGAGAAAATTTCTGTGCGGCCATCTTTTATTTTTTTTGTTTGCTTATTTTGTTTAATTTAGAGCACCAACAACAGATATCATACAGATACATTATTTAATTTGAACTATTAGCCCAGTAAATGTTCAAATTTTGTACCATCGTTTAGGCAATAATAGGGTCGCGAAGAAATCAAAAGGTTTACATTTAAAAAATACTGTTTCGGGATTTTCCGTTATACTTGCCCATAAAAAATACGAATTTTCTACGTTACTTTATACTCACGCTGTATAAACCACATTCAAGTTTCCTGATCGAAGATTTTAAACGATAATCTTCATGTCAGGCGGTTTCTTTCTATTTCTTTACCAAATAGGTAGATTTCTGTCGTTAATAATTTTTTACTCTTACAATGGCTAAATTAATTTCTGTTCTCATTTCGATAAACATCAGATAAGTCCGAATTTCAAACAATGTCGCCGATATCTGTAAAGAGATTGTAGAAAGTGATTTGTTTAATGTAGTCAACATACATATATTAAATTAATTATAAGCACCTTTTGTAAAAAGTTTATAAACCGAAATCATTTCCTGAACATTCCTTCGATCTTATAAATCACTTCTTGTACAGCTTTTTGCATAAATAAAGTCTCACTGTAGTTTTTTATTAAGACGATTAACCATTTATGTGAAATCGAGTAATTTTGTATTTCAGTCTCTTAAATGGATATATTGCGTATAATCAATACGATTTTCTGCATTTGATCAATCTTTTTATCAAAAGATTGCACTGCGACATTATTTACGCAAAATAACTGTACAAACATAATGTACCTGACATATTTGTATATGTATGAATATATGGATGAAGGTATTTGCTTTTTCATATACACAGTAAACGAATTGTTTGTTAGATTTTCGTTCATTATTGTGTAAACCAAAATAAAATGTTTTTAAAGTTTAAAAAGCATGATATTGCAATTATTAGTAGTACAAAACGATCACGGGTTTTCAGAAGACGGAATCTTAAAAGAAAATTAATCGGCAAAAGCGGTTTTATAACCGGAGGCAATTACGATTTCAGTCTAGTCAAGTCCGGCTTGACTAATCCGATCCGCCCACTTGATCGGGACTGGCATGCACTAGTCGTCCTTGGATTTCTAGTGAATCATTACTATGAACACAAAGGTATATAATGCTGACTTATTTGTTAAGTAATCAAGAAGGTCCCTGATGTGAGATGCTTCACTAATGACATCCAACGACATGCACGTCGACCTACGGTTGTTTATTTATAAATAAGGACATTGATGCACCCACGTGACATCAATTTTGTATTCTTCATTTTGTATACGTACAGTAAAGTTTTTTCACCTTTTCCACTGTTAGCAGTGTAAGATCGCTAACCTACGCAACCATAGGCGCCGGCTTGGAAAATTGTAGGTAGATACATTATTATTTAGTTATGTATAAGGTGCCTGAACTTATACGTACTCGATATTATTTACTATTAATTAATTGAAAACTTCTTATTAATTATCCAGAAGGTTAATAAGCACAACTGCATAATAGTTCACAGTAGTATAAACTAGAAAGATTTATTAAGCAGCACCTAATTTTTAACTGTAACACCTGTTTACCGTCAACACATAACCTATACAATCATATTTTATGTAGTTATCCTTCTGACTTTCTTTAGCCTTCATATACAACTGTTTTTAATTTAAAACGCTCTGCATAATTACTACGAGTGCGGTTTTGAAATTAACTAGTAAACAAAACCGCATACCAAAAGTTAGACCTTTTATTTAACTATTTATTAGGTTACTACCGATTTTTTAACCTAGTTGTGTACTTCGGTATGTCTAAATTGCAAAAGTAGCTATTACTGTAATTTAATTTTCAAAGCGTTTAAATCAAAAGGTAAAACTCATTCAACCTGATTATATGATACTATCTACTTTTATGTATTAATGAGAATGAATTGGTAAAAAAATATTTAAAGAAAATACTAAAAATGCTAAATGCTTGTAAAAATTACCAAGATATTGGCGTCTGTATAAGATAAACTAACATAAAATTAATAAAATAAAACAAGAATTGCACAATTTATGTTTATTACGCAATCCCTGATATAGATATGCAGGGTGTTCCAATGATTCGTGAACTTACCATAGCGTCATTATTTGTAAAAATACAAGAGAAAGAAAGTTATACACAATGACTACTCGTATGTTTTAAAATTATTTCCAAGTATACAGAGTGCTCTATAAAAACGTGACGAATCTAGACCTTTAGTACTTTATTTAATGTTGATACGAAAGCTGTAACTAGATAGTTTTATTGTACAGGGTGACCAAGAAAGGCTGTACAGGGCGAATATTTAAATATCAATTTTCATACTTAATCTGGATTGTTGTTGGTCAAAATATTACTCTTTTTTAGAAAACTTACTCTTTGAAAATTGAAAGGTATAAATTGGTTAGCCTAATCCCACAATATTAAAGGCACTATTTATTTTCAAGAGATAGCGCATGTAAACAAATGCACGTGAACAAGCAGCTACTGCATTGGACAGGGCTTTACTGTCCCAGCCTTATTCCGGTCGGCGTCCAATCACAATGCTGATGCAGGACGATCACGCACTGATCATTGTTTACCTCCACTATCTCTTGGACGTAAATTTACTATAATGTTTAGTACTTGTATTATCATAAAAACATCCTTCTTGAACTATTGTGGTCAGGTAACATTCACGATGTGCATTACATAATAGTGTCGAAACTCAAAAATTTTTATTTGTTTAGTTGGATATTGAATCCCTCCTAATGTATTTTGAACAGCTTATACTACTGGTCGAGTCACGCATCCCAACACTGTTGATAAGATATTGCATGTTCTCAAACACTTAGTCATCAAGCAACCATCGCAATAAGAATCCATGTTTCTGATCAAAAACTAGTAATTCGATCACTTTAGAAGTCCCATGCACGTTCCAACTTCATATTTAGTATTTGGGTGTCTGTACAACAGTTTATGCCCTAAATGGCCGAATTTAGAAAATCTAACAAAAATGTTATAGTTTTTAGTTGAGCAATTAGCTCTGAATTAGGTCAATGCGTTTCTGAGTATAATTACGAAAACCGTTTTTCATTAAACAACGGTTGAGATTTTTAGGAGGCTACAGTTCAGTCCCCAAACTAAACTTGGTTCTCCAATTTTGTATTAATTACTACCCTGTTATACTTATAATATTTTTACTCTTCAATAAACAATAAATAAGAGTTTTGGGTACTGAAATACTTTTGGTTTTGATAGAAGTGGTTGCTATGGTGGTAGCGATGATGCTAGGGACAAGCAATGTGTCTTTGTTCTCTAACTCTAGAACGTGACGTTTTCAATGGCAACAACGAGACGTCCACGGTGTTTTCTTAAGGCCACAGTAAGGAGTAGTGTACGCTTTCTTCACCAAGTATTTAGGTAACTGCAATAAAAACGTGGTAATCCAGGGTTAGACCAAGGGTATCAACAAAACAATACAGACTCGGTATATATTTATCAGTTCTATGTCTAGAAACTAAAATCCTTCCTGACAATCAGCTATTATGGGTCTCCACGTCAAGCCAATCAGGATCAAATGGGGTACAAACAAACCGGAAGCGAAATTACTAAGAAATTTTAGTGTTTTAAGGCGAAACCCAGTAAAACCTTCGAATATCTCGTTTAATGAAAAAGAAGGGAAGAAGGATAGATATCTCAATGGAACGAACATGACGAAGATAACACAGTCGATGTCACGGAAAGATAAGCCTAAAGAAGATTTAAAAAAAAATAAGTATACCTCAATACATCTGCTGTGACTAAATGTTTCAAGCCTTGGTGGACCCAACACAGTCGGAAGAAACAAAGAATAAGTGTGAATACTTGATGTTGCAGAATTTCTTATTAAAATTGCTGAGCGTATTCAGCAGAATTAACCAAACTCACTAAAATCACTCGACCAAATTGTTTTGACGTAACGTATTTAACATAAATATTTATTATCAGCTTAGCTTATTGTTCATAAAACCACCTACGATGTAAAGTGGTGTGATTTTCTAATTTAGATATTTTTGAAATATTCTTATGAAAACTGGTATAGGACATTAAATTAAAATATTTCCAGTATAACAAGAAGTAGTAATAAGAAGGTTTTCAAACATTTTTTAGGCAAGATATAATAAAACAAATCCCAAATTTTGATAAGTATTTTCAGTATATAATTAAGATGCTATAATAATGAGAATCCAGTATTAAAACCAAGAGTAAGAATAGCATTATCTTTTTCTTAATTATTTAAATTCAGCAATTATGACGTCATAAGTCAGTATATAATATTGTATGTTTTTGTTCTCTTTTTTAACCGTTCTAGCCAGTTCCTCGCAGTAGTTTAACGATTTAAAAATTGTCCAAATTAACATAAATAAATATTTTAATTTCAAGATGATATCTCACAATATTTATAAGAATTTAACTGTTCATACAACACAAAATAATTAGTAACATCAGCGCTCAAGAACGAATAAAAGTAAAATATATTTTTATAGGTTAATTTTTTACAAGGTTCTCGACAGGTTTTTGCTTAAAATTAACATTTTAACTTTTTAAAATACAAAAGAATAAAAATATGCCGTGCTATTTCTCATATGGATATGTTAGTTTTCTTAATTTCTGTAAACTGAAAGGTGTTTCAAATTACAATATTATTAACGTTTCTGTATTTGAAATAAACATTACGTAAAAAAGGAAGTTCTCTAATTTATGATAAACAGTGCATGAAAAGATTTAAAAAGTTCTTAGAAGTTTATGTAAGCAATGGTAATGGTGTACCACGATATTAATTAACTATTATAAATGACCTTTAGAATCTGTTACTGTAAACGCTAGGAGTATTTTAATAAACATTAATGCAATATTAAATGAATAACTTACAGTACAACTCGTGAAGCAATAAAAGATAAAACCGCAAATTACTGTAATGGTATGCTGCTTAAATCAATCAGTACAATATTTGTTTTTGTTTATAATATAATTGACTGGTAACCGAATTAAATTTTTCAGGTATGAAGATAAATTATGTTTTTTAGTATTTTTAATTACATAAATAGAAAATACAGTTCATTCTATTATCTGATTAGAATATTAGTTTGTAGTACTTTTATACGTAGAGTAGTATCAAATTTTAAAAAATGTACCTAGAGCTGACAAATGAAAATGAACAGTCCATTTAGATTGTGTTGCAATAGTGACCAAATGTAGATGTGAAGTTATCGTAACGTTATTGTTAGTTGTTTACAGATGATACTGTTAACTACCTACTCAAAAGAATGAGACTTTCGTGATCTTTTTTGATAATAATAAGTACTTATCTTTTTACCTACTTACATAATTGAGAGGGAGGAATTGTAGAGCTTACTAGAGCTTTACACTTCAACCTGACCTCTAACTCTAAAGTTTCTAATTGATTCCATTCTGAGCTAACTGCTGAATATTTTGTCAGACGCCTCCACGTTTGGTCACTAAAGTCAATCTTGAGGATTCTGGCAATGAAATATGTCATTGAAGAATGAGCTGTAGGAATTGATGGGTGAGGAAATGATTTACGAGGAACTGACCTAGATCCCTCTTATTGCAGTCTGTATGATCAAATCATGACGATCTCCAATAAATCAAGTAAATCACCCATTCTACATAAAGGCAACAAAAACGTATTAAGTGGTTGTAAGAATGGACATGGTTTGAACGTATGGCTTTGGGCTATGTTTCCACAGAACTGCAATATTCTTAAT